>JAPMLY010000967.1:0-143918 GCA_026401115.1 Tetraselmis chui
CGTGAGAGGGAGAGGGAGAGAGAGAGGGAGAGGGTGAGGGTGAGGATGAGGGTGAGGGAGAGGGAGAGGATGAGGAGAGGGAGAGAGAGATAGAGATAGAGAAGCCGCGTCGGTTTTTTGCTATGAAGCTCTCCCTAGAGGGGGGAAGGGGCAATTGAATATATATAGTGGATAATAAACAATATACTATTTGGATTCATTATTTGTTTCCAAAGAAAGTATCAACCAGTAAAGGAGAAAGGAACACAAGCACATAAGCATGAGAGGGAGAGAGATATTTGTGCATAAGTAAGTAATGTAAGTAAGTATTTCTGTATGATTATCATATAAGTTATATAAGTCACAAACAATAGTATTTGGATTCATTTTTTTGTTTCTAAAGAAAGTGTCAACCAGTAAAGAAGAATTGAGGCGTGTTGGGCGCGTGAGGCGCCGCTTGTCGCCTCCAAGTGTTGCATTCTCGGCGCGGCTTAAGAGTTTCCTTAGTATAATCTGCTAGGTTTATGCACAATGTAGTGCTTTCCTTTTGCTGTGCTTTGGATTCCGTGATCCTCTTGTCACTCTTGCCCTCTTGTTTCCCCTCCCACTTTCCCTGCCCCGCGCTCATATGGTTCTTCTTGTAAGCAAAAAGTAAAGAAGAATGGAACACAAGCACATAAGGAGAGGGAGAGAGAGATTTGTACAAAAATAAGTAATGTTATAAGTTATATAAGTCACAAACAATAGTATTTGGATTCATTTTTTTGTTTCTAAAGAAAGTGTCAACCAGTAAAGAAGAATTGAGGCGTGTTGGGCGCGTGAGGCGCCGCTTGTCGCCTCCAAGTGTTGCATTCTCGGCGCGGCTTAAGAGTTTCCTTAGTATAATCTGCTAGGTTTATGCACAATGTAGTGCTTTCCTTTTGCTGTGCTTTGGATTCCGTGATCCTCTTGTCACTCTTGCCCTCTTGTTTCCCCTCCCACTTTCCCTGCCCCGCGCTCATATGGTTCTTCTTGTAAGCAAAAAGTAAAGAAGAATGGAACACAAGCACATAAGGAGAGGGAGAGAGAGATTTGTACAAAAATAAGTAATGTAAGTAAGTATTTCTTCTACTACTAAATTGGAAATATCGATCGGCTATTATTTTATTATATCAAAGCCAACACGTTTCTTATCCCTGAAAATGCGGAAAAACGTTCCGAATAACAGACAGTCGGTAGCCGAAGATATAACGAGCAATGCACGAAATTTTCTGCCGGTACATTTAATACGTTTTGGTACGTTTTAGTACGTTTTGGTACGTTTTAGTACGTTTTTGGTACGTTTTGGTATATTTTGGTTCGTTTTTGGTACATTTTGGTACGCTTTGGTACGTTTTGGTACGTTTCCGTACGTCGGCATGCCGCGTCGGATTTTTTGATATGAAGCTATCCCTAGAGGGAACTGGGCCACCTGTATTATTTTTCATGTAAGATAATGCTTACATATGGACCATTCTACATAAAGTTGAAATATCAATCGGCTTTTTATTATATTATAGCCAACACGTTTCTCATCTCTGAAAATGCAGGAAAATGCTCTGAACAACGGAAAATAAATATTCGAAGACACGACGACAGATTAACGAACTTTTCTGCAGAGAGGGAGAGGGAGAGGGAGATGGAGTTGAAGAGAGAGGGGGAGAGGGAGAGGGAGAGGGAGAGGGAGAGGGAGAGGGAGAGGGAGAGGGTATATTAAGAGAAGAAAGGGGAAATTGAATATATATTGTCGATAATAAATGATATACTATTTGGATCCATCTCGCTCTCTGTCTCTTTCTCTAAACGTACCAGAGCTTTTTTCCGTATTAATATTTGTTCATAAGTTAGTTATGTAAGTAAGTACATTAATATGATACAGTTTACTGTTTGGGAAATATTGCTCATTCTACATAAATTTGAAATATCAATCGGCTTTTTAATTTTATCAAAGCCAACACGATTCTTATCCCTGAAAATGCTGAAAAACGTTCCGAACAACGCAAAATACATCTACGAAGATACGACGACAGATGCACGAAGTTTTCTGCCGGTAGATTTGGTACGTTTTAGTACGTTTTGGTACGTTTTAGTACGTTTTGGTACGTTTTGGTACGTTTTGGTACATTTTGGTACGTTTTGGTACATTTTGGTACGTTTTGGTACATTTTGGTACGTCGGTATGCCGCGTCGGATTTTTTTATATGAAGCTATCCCTAGAGGGATGTAAGTAAGTACATTAATATGATACTGTTTACTGTTTGGGAAATATTGCTCATTCTACATAAATTTGAAATATCAATCGGCTTTTTAATTTTATCAAAGCCAACACGATTCTTATCCCTGAAAATGCTGAAAAACGTTCCGAACAACGCAAAATACATATACGAAGATACGACGACAGATGCACGAAGTTTTCTGCCGGTACATTTGGTACGTTTTAGTACGTTTTGGTACGTTTTAGTACGTTTTGGTACGTTTTGGTACGTTTTGGTACGTTTTGGTACATTTTGGTACGTTTTGGTACATTTTGGTACGTTTTGGTACATTTCGGTACGTTTTGGTACGTTTCGGTACGTTTCGGTACGTCGGTATGCCGCGTCGGATTTTTTGATATGAAGCTATCCCTAGAGGGAATTTGACCACGAGTGACCCGTAGTAATTCTTTGTGCCCGTTGTTCTTTGTATTTTTGTAATCATGTACACTCATACTATATCTCTCTCTATGTATTTTTGTAATCATTACGATATTCCATGAAGGCCCATACTATATAGTCGTGATACCATTTTTTTACACACACACACACACATACACACACACACACACACACACACACACACATACACACACACACACACTCACACACACACACACACACGCACACACACACGCGCACACACACACGCGCGCGCACACACACACACACACACACACGCACACACGCACACAAGCACACACACACACACACACACGCACACACACACACACACGCACACACACGCACACACACATACATACACACACATACATACACATACATACACATACAAAAACACACACACACGCACATCACACACACATGAGCGCGCGCACACACACACACACACACACACACACACACACACACACACACACACACACACACACACACTCACACACACACACTTTCTTCTCTCTCATTATGTATTTTTTGTAATTATACACACACACCGTGTGTGTCTCACTCTGCATTTTTGCAATCACAACAATGCTCCTGTACCCAGCGATGCGCAATAGTTAGATACGTATCTAAATCCCAATCCCAATATACTCTCATTATTAATACAGCGCTAATAGGGGGTATTCGCGGGAAATTGGAGAGGATTTTGGATTGGATGTATATGTCGCCACGTCGTGCACCGGCCTACGTCAGTATGTAATCGTTACAGTTGAGTCATCATCGCCCGGGCACGGTACCGCCCGCATGACCATGCGCGGACGATCTGCTCGACGCGCTTGACCAGCACCCGCCCCTCGGGCAAGACCGCCGTACCGGAGTCAGGGCGGAACTGCCCCATTTCCTTTCCCAGCTTGTCTTGCAGCTTGCCCTTCTTCCCGTGTTGGTTGTCCGCCTTCCAGTAGTCGCATATATCCGCGGCATCCGCCGAGATCCACTCCACGTCCCGCTCCCAACGGCGCTTCCATTCTAGCGAGGATATTGCGGTAGCCTTCGCCCCCTCAGTCGCGCGGACTTCGTCTATGCCTGCCATAGTCAGGCGGCACCGGGGAGATGAGGTGGTGGGTCGGTTTTTGAAACGCGCGGAGGATGCGCGGGCCGTGACAGCATGACGGGTATCCAAGAGCCCAGTTTGAAATTGCCGGTTGATAACGCCACTCCAATTTGGTCGCGCCTCTCCAATATAGAGCCAAATTGGAGAGGCCAGCCTCTCCAATTTTGGCGTACGCGAGGGTGTACGCGCTTACGTGGCGCGGGGATGCTGACGTGCCACTCCAATATCCTCTCCAATTTCCCGCGAATACCCCGTAATAAATACTAAATAATAATTTATTTGCTGACTTATTTTTCTTACACTCCTCCACAAAATTCCGGATTTGCATTATGTTGAGCATAAGCTAGTCAAGAACACGCTCCCCTCTCACCACGTCAAGCACGACGACACCCAGGTACCGCCCAAGTGTAGGAGAGCCGAGAAGCAAGCAGTTAGCCGTCATCTGATATGGTTAGACTTGAGCTTAAAAGCGACTTTTGTCGTCGGTGGAGGTTGTCGAATTAAGCCCATAATTTCCCAGGAAATGGTATAAACTACACACGTCGTCCTGTCGGTTTTGAGCGGCATGCTTGGGCATTACTCAAGCGCTCATAACAAGCTGCATATTACCCAGTGTTTCACATAACCGGTCTTTGGGCGACTTGTTGGAGTGGTTTGGAGGCGTGAGTGCCGTGTTTAGTGCGCGAGGTTGGTTCGCGGGTGTGTGAATAGAGCACGGAAGTTCACGCCGCAAGCACGGGTAATAATGTGGCAGTTGGCCTTTTGTGAGCTAACTGCATACACAAATATATTTTGTTTTGCTTGCTACAGCTGTCATTGTAAGTGGAAGTGCATATGGAGAGAAAGATGTGAAGATGTTTGACAATTTAGTGTTTAACAATAGATTGTAATTGAACAAAGGAATTGTTAAAAGGTTATGTCACCTCCCTCTACTGCGCTAGGATTAAATACGCCTAACTAGCTTGCACCTGCTCTCGCTTGGGCCTCGTACTAGGTGCTAGGGCTCTCTAACCGTTGTCAACATACTAGCGACGCGGCTCGTCCAAAATTGGGAATTCCGTTCAACATTGGGAACCTCGTCCATCGCATCGTGTAGCTAGTTAGATTTATTGTGCGCACCGGTACGTACCGGGAAGTAATGGTAGTACAGTACGCACCATTACCCTTGCGAAATTGCACTAGCGACGTACCCACATTGTACGTCCTTCCGATGGAAAAGCACGAATTGGATTTAGTAACAAGTATGTGTACAACGTACTTTTGTTGGACTATACTCGTCACACTCGTACCCTCCCCCTCTTGACAGATTTTGAGGATAGCCGCGAGGTTGACCTCCGTGGTCTAAGCTCCTTTATTGAAGCAGTTAATGGGACTCGCGATTGCGCGTTGGGTGAGCGTGCATGAAGTCAATGTACGTATGAGCCTTGGCAAACGTGTGCCATTGGGCCATCTCCAAGAAACGCCATGGTACGGTGTACCTCGTTTAACCGGTGCGAGATAGGTGGAATGTCGTCATCACTGAAGTGCGTCATGAAGAGCAAATATTTGCCTCGACGTCCAAGTAACGACTTGATGCACACAACAGGGATGTGGGAGACGTCGAACTCCTCGTCGTTTCCTTATGGAACAGTAACCGGAATAGCTTATCGCAGCGAAGATGTAGAGCATGGTCGTAAGTTGTTAACATGAGACACTTGGTGTAAGCGTAATGTCGTTGGTAGTTTCAATATGTAAGTGTGTTTCCCAGTATGCTCCTCCATTGTAAAAGGACCAAGCTATCGATCACGCGGCTTTATGTTCGGTTGGCCACGTAGGAAGATATTCTTTGTAACCACGGTCACTGTGTCTCCTCGAACAAAGTGTGGGGCTGTCGATGGTCATGAGCGAGCTTGCATCTCATCCGTGTGTAGTTGTAACACCGAACGTACCATAGCGTGTACCTCGTGTAACAATCTTAAATGCTCGGACGCGTCTTGCGAAACTGGAATTCAAGGTCGCATGCTGAACATTAGGTTAGGGGGCTCCTCATAACAAAACCCAAAATTAGCCTCGAAGGGAAAGTGCTCAATTCCGAGCGCACGAGTGGCATTGTACGCAAATTCCAATTGAGGCAACATGTTTGTCTAGCATGATCCATTGTAGCAACCGCGACAACGTAAAAGTTGATGAAACGTGTTGATGACGCATTCCGTTAGTCCGTCCGTTTCTGGATGTCGACTGGAAGACATGTTGAGACGAGTTCCGAAGCGTCTCCAAAGTGTCTGCCAAAAGCCGTTAACGAACTTCGGGTCGCGATCACTAATAACCAACAATCGCGGTAGTCCGTGTAATCGGTAGACTCCCTGTAAAAGCAAGTTATCAGTTTCCTTTGTTGTTGCGCTCTATGCACATGGCAGAAAATGGCCCATGCGAGTAAGACGGTCGACCACAATCAGTACACCGTCAAAGACATTGCGCACACGTAAGTGTGTTAAGTTGTCAAGACCAACTGTGTGACACGGTATGGGTGGAACGGGTAATGGATAAAGAGTCGCAGCCATGTGTGGTTGAATCTTTCCTCGTCGACGCGCGACGCAGCGCTCACAAAAATCTTTCACGTCTTGGCGAATTCGTTTCCATAAAAATCTGCCAAGCGCTCTAGCAAGAGTGCTAGCAACTCGTTTGTGACGTGTTGACGAACTGTCGTGCAACTATGTGATCAATCTCAGCCGGAGCTCAGAGTTACGAGAAACACAAACGCGATCCAAACGCCAAAAGTACCCAACTATGGCTTCAATCCGGCAATCTTTTGTCCACCCACCCTCGTCCCCACAAAACGAGTCTTGAGAGTACCCCTCGCGAATGAGATCGACGAACTCATGGATCAACCGCAACACGTTAACATTTAGTAATTTTAACTGCGCGTCGTCTAATAGCGGTTGGGACTTCCGTCATAAATCTGCATCTTTCGGAATCTCGTCATCCCAAGCTTCGTTCAGGGCTCCCTTGCGGTACGCAAGCGTCATCGAACCCACAAACGGTTGCAAGTCCCGCAGGTAACGAGCTTGCCGCTTGTTTACCCTTCGGTTCCGTTGTCTGAGCAGATGTCGCAGTGTGTCGTGGTCCGTTACGACAAGGAACTTGGAGCACCCGTCAAGGTGGCACCTCCAATGCTTAACCACCTCGCAGACGGCCAAAGCCTCCAAATCGTACGCAAAGTGGGTTTTGCCGCGCTCAGTTGGATTTAACTTACGCGCTCAGTAAGAGACACGTTGAAATTCTCCTCCTTGGTCTTGCAAACGCGCTGATGCAATCCCTATTGTCGAAGCATCTGCAGCTACGGTTAACGTCGCGTCCGAGCTGACCTATGGAAGGAACATGCATGGCGTGGAAATGAGCCGTAACTTGAGAGTATCAAAGGCTTCAAAACAGGCAAGCGTTAGCGTAACCTTCTGTGGCAAGGACTTCCGCAGTATGTGTGTCAATGGTGCCGTAAGGTTGCTAAAATGATGGATGAATATGGCGTAGAAGTTGAAGAATTGCACGAAAGTGCAAACCTCCTTCTGCGTTGTAGGTACTAGCTAGTCTGTAACGGCCTCGACTTTCTTTGTCGATACAGAAACTTTGACGGCTAACACAGTGTAGCCTAAGCACTCAATCTCGTGAACACCGAATAAGCACTTCTTAAGGCGCAACTTCAAGCCCTCCTCTTTGAAGCGTTGGAGAACAAGGCGCATGTGCTCCAAGTGCGACACATACGTCGTCGAGGTAGAAAGTAACGAATGTATGTAAAAGTCGCGTAAGATGTCATTCACCATTCGTTTGGAACGTAGCTGGCGCATTGCACTGTCCGAACGGCATGGCGACCCACTCCATTAGGCCATCACGGGTTTGAAACGCAGTCTTATAGATGTCTTCATCATGCACTCGAACTTGCCAAAAGCTGGACGCTAAATCGAGATGAGTGTAAAAAATCGCGTGCTTAAGTTTGTCGAGTGTGTAATCCACACGCGGAAGTGTGTAAGTGTCGCTACGCGGAACCTCATTAAGACCGCGGTAGTCAATGCATAGTCGAGGCGAGCTATCAGCCTTGCGCACAAAATAATCGGCGAGCCGATCTCACTATGACTTGGTCGAATCAGGCCAACCTCCACTACGTCATTGAGCTGTCGGTTAAGCTCATCGCGCTCCGCAGGTGATAATTTGTTAAGACGCTAACGGTTCATCGCGCCAGTTGAGTCGATGGGGGGATCCCACTTTCGGCTTACATGCGGCGAATCCAATGGTTGTAGTTACTCCGGGAAGTCATCGTAGAGTAGTAACGATCGCAAGTTTCCTCGTTGTTTTGATTTAAACTCCTTCCCTATGTGAAATTCCGCCGGCTGCTCCACTATTGACGAGATATTGATAACGTAGAATTCAGCGTTACGTACCATGCTGCGGCGCGTCTTGCTCACGAGTTTCTGAATCTTGCCAGACGACGTTAGGAGACACTCAACACGTTGCTCCTCGATCTGAGTCTCCACGGCCGTGCGATCCATCAACGTAAAAACACGCGTTGTGCCGAATTGTAAGGAGGCATGCTCGTAATCAAGCCATGGTACACCGAGTACCATATCAGTAGCGCATAAATCGCATGATACGTAAAAAGTCCGTTGAAAGTCATGGCGAGCTATCTCGAAGGTGATGTCACAGACTGTGGAAGACGTCATACGTTGACCATTAGCATGCCGAGCTAGAGTCTTAGTTTGAGACTTACGAGCATGTGAAGCAAAGCGTCTCACAAAATCCTATGACACGAAGTCAAGAGTCGCAGCGCAGTCGACTAATCCAGAAGTTTGCTGTCCTCCATCATGAGTTTTCACAATCAACTCTGTTCGAATCAAGGGCCGAGCTTCCGTGAGGATCGTTAACATGGTGGTAGCTGCCGGTGAAAATTGTCATAGCGTAGCGATGGACTTCTCCGGGGTGTCTTGTGGTACGTGTACCGAGGTGGGCTCATCAGAAACTGTAGTCGGAGGTGAATAGTAAAAAGCACAGTGAACGTCGACTAACCACACATGAACAAGCCAAGGAGTTGGAGCAACTACCTCCTGTTGGGTAGCTAGGATCGTCTAGCGATTGACGAGTAAACAAATGTGTCGGCGCTGGGAATTCTTGGTAGAGTTTCGAGTGTCGAGTAGGCTCATTACACTAAGCCCACTAAGGAAGAACAAACACAACCATCGTAGATGTCGGAGCAGTACGCCTATAACTCTCGAAGTGATGATCAAAATCTAACTCCAAGGGTGGATTGATGAACATACGCTGACCACTCGGCGAACAATAAGGTAAGTTACCCCGTGCGAGTTAAGACCCTCGTGAGCATCACAGCCCTCCGAAGTGAAGTCAAATCGCGCGTGCAGAAATTCGAAAACATAGTCAACCAACTTCCAATCAATTGAACGTATGATTACATGCCTACGACTCTCTCTCAGCTTGTTGTGACGACGACGATTTGCTCCTAGTCTCGTGGTTGTCGCGACTGTAGTCGATGGAGGTGTCGAGTGGGATTCGACCACCTCCGTCACTAGCATTGTCTCAAGATGACCAGTAGATGTAGCCGGGTGCTCCAAAAGATCAGCCTTGCCACATCATGTTTGCTTCCATGGAGGGCCGATCGCCTCCTTGCTTTTAAGCTCCGGGCAATGGTAGACACGATGCCCTTTCTTGTGGCGCTTGAAGCAAAGCCCCTCCTCTTGATGCCGTTTGCGCTCTTGCGGGGTTAAGACACCATCGATGGCATTGAAGTAAATTCGGCCTCTCTTTGGAGAAGTTCGGCACGGCCTCCACGTCCATTTCCACGACCACGTCCTCAACCAAACCTTGACCCCTCGCCTCATTGCCAACGCTTCGACGCCTCGACCAAAGGATCGGCGTTAGGTCGCTTCATGGTTAATTGTCCACCTCCAAGGGTTGTGGACTGAGTAGGTGCTGGCCTAGCACGACCCATTGAAATTGAAATTGAAATTGTTCACAACATGTCCCGGCAAACTGGACCGAGTGCTGTCTCACGGGCCACTCTACTTCGCCATACAGGACTTATTAGCAAGTTGGGCCCGGGTCTCTCCGACCATGTACATTTCTTATCGACACACCTATCTGCAATGTGTGTCGACGTTCCTCGGGAGTTATATAATTGTAAGCAACCGAAGTGATTGCCACAGTCCCCAAACCTAAGCGGCGTAATAATTTTGTAATCAAGAAAAAACAGATCTAAAAATAAATCCACTTGTCTAGAAATGCAAAACTAAATTGCTGCTCGACCTTCACGATGCACGGCCCGCTCCCGCCGAACCGGGGTGTCGACCGGCCTAGGCCGGTCGGCGTTCGGGAGGGACGACGGGCCAGCCTAGTCTAGCTCCCGCGTGACTTCGGTCTTGCCGAAGGTAGGAGGGGAAAGGCTGGCAAAAAAACCCTCCTCGCGCGGTCGCTCGTCGATCCCGCCGCTCCATCCCGTAAACCCCGCCCCAAGGTCTTGCCGCGTCCACCGACGCGGCGGTCCTCCGTGTCGAGGTCCCCCATCACCTCGAGGACATGTGGGGGGGACCGAGACACACAGACATAGAAAAAACTAGCGCTCCTGCCTCCGCGCCTGAATTTTCCCCGCTCATTTCCCCTTTTTTTTCTCTGTCTGGTACCCGGGTACCTGTCGGTTTTCTGGCCTGTGACCGTACCCTCCCCCCTATGATCGCGCGTCCACTGAGCAGCCTTTTCTTGAGCGGGGGCCTCCGCGCTCACCCGGGCCCACGCTCAAGGACCCCTAGGAGTATGAAGGTCTGTCGGGGTAGTATTGTCGAAGAGGGGGGGGGGGGCAGGTCACCGTAGCCGGATCCGGCGGGCCGCGGGCGCCCGGAATTAAACAAAACCCTCCGTGCCGGGTTTTCCGGCGGCGCCGACCCAAAGGGTCGTCGCCGCCAGATCGTGTCGCTCCTTCCGTCGCGACTGTCCTCCTTGCCGTCCCAGCTAACTCCTCCCCTCGGGAGATGACGTTGGACGACGTAGCGGCGCGCTAGTGAGCGCCCTACCCTGGTGCTGCTCCCCAACTAGCTCGACGCCGGGTACGGACATTGTTTTTAGTATCCGAAAAAGCCTTCCGTACAGGGCTTTCCGGCGGCGGCTGATCCTGAGGATCGCCGCCGCCTCATATAGCCGCTCCTCCGTCTGCGACTAGCCACCGGCTTCTGCCATGTCTTGCCTGACCCCTCGGCAAGGTTCGACCGGCACATGGCTTGTCGACAGCTAGCGAGCGCCCTTTCCTGGCGCTGCTTCCCGGCTGGCCACCACCAGCTCCAACACCCGCCTCCCACCGCTGATCCGGCCGTACCCTCCTCGCCATCAAACGCTGCCGTAGTGCAGGCCCCACTCCTAAAAGTAAGGCTGTATCTAGGAGTATCTGTAAGCGAAAAAACATATCGGACGGGCCGAGCGGGAGATCTTGGCGCCGGTAGTGCACAGAAATTATTTTTTCAAAAGCCCTTTGTACAAGGCTTTCCCGACAGCTGCTGATCCCACGGATCGAGCTGTCGGCCCTCTTAGCCCCCTACCGTGCCAGGCCTGGCACGGCTACGGGGTTTCCAGCGCCCACCACGGGGAGGTGAGGGGATGCCGACGGGCCTGCGAGCGCACCCCCCTCCGGGGCCGCCGCCGCTGCGCCGCCGGCGGGCGCCAGCACGACCCATATGTGGCGGACTAGGTACGAGGTCGTTCAGTAATTCTGCAGCTCCAAAAAGGGTAAACCCTTCTGCTGCGATCGATGGGATTTGGCCCGAGTCTAAAGTTAAAAACTAACCAGTCCATTGATGAATCAAACGCACTGAAAATCATCCGTAAGAGGTTCACGGGACCTTCGTAAAAAGTCGTTGAATAGCTTAGTGTAGTTGGCGTAACTCAGACTACCTTGCGTAAGTCCAAGCATGGCGCTTATTGCGTCACCCCGGATGTTAGGCAACAAGGACGTCTTGCGAATCTCCTCCACTTGAGTGTCAAAAAAGTATGGAATAGCAGCTTGTTGCTTACGGTTGAGCCACCAACTACTCAGAGGTCCAAAAAACTGAGACGTAACCCACACAATAGCGTTGTACGAGTCGGCGTCAATCTCGAGCATGGCGAAGCATTGAGGTTGCGCTTCGAGCCAGCCTTCAAGCTCACGTGCGTCACGACTTGATTGGTAGAAAGACTCAATTGCCCATGCGTAAATCAGTCGACGTCTCTCCACATAGCTGATTAATGTAACCTTTGATTCACATCTACACAAAGTCGACATTAGAAAACCGAGACTAGAAAAGAAACTTCCTCGGTAACGACGTGTCCTCGTGGCAAAGCAAATGATTGGTAGTCAATACTCGAAGAAACGTCTCCCATTGAGCCACGTAGCCAAAGTGAAGTAATTCAAACCTACGTGTTATTTCAGGAAGTCGCCAAGTTTTAGTCGTGTTAAACCATGCAAACGCGTTCATAGTGGAAGGTAACTAACGTACGCTTAGTAAAAGTCACAATCACACAAGAACGGTCATAGAGACAACCAGCCCGAGGCTTGGTGTTAGGACAAAGGAAGTAGATAGTTGTGGCCTTGCGACAACTTTGTATCCAAAACAAATAGTGTATCGGAGTGTCCGATCTAGACATGTACCAAACATATCTAGAATAGCTTACAGTAGCCATCTACAACTTATAACTACTGAGTATTACTTACAACAAGTCGGCGTAAGCGAAAGACCGCAAATGTCAATCATTGTTGAAATGACGTAAGTATCTTCACGATAAATGGTCGATTGAGCAGTAAGACCTTGCAAAAGCTTAGCAAGAGTGCGTATGTGAGCTTCCACGTAGGGTACCGGAAGTCCGGAACATATGCCAAGAAGACGTAAACAAGCTCATGTTTGCCTTCAAGTAACGACACTCGAACCGGACCGTTACTCAATATGGTTAAATCGTCGGGAGTCAAAGTAAGGCCAATTTCCTCAAGCAACTCACGAGCGGCAAGGTCGGCATGCTCGTCATTAAGTAATATTGGACCGGCAAGAAACCAAGTTTTAGCGGTACGGGGTTCACGTTGTAAAACGAGCTTAATGTCCGAGGCTTTGGAACCTCCGACATGCATTACGACTACCACATAATTACGAGGTCCGACAGACGCCAATTTGGGTTAATCAACGTCGAACAAATCAAGCAACCGCGAAAACGTGAGTCGACCAAAGATCTCCGAAGCAAGTGTGACAGTTGGCCTTTTGTGAGCTAAATGCATACACAAATATGTTTTGTTTTGCTTGCTACAGCTGTCACTATAAGTGAAAGTGCATATGGAGAGAGAGATGCGAAGATGTTTGACAATTTAGTGTTTAACAATAAATTGTAATTGAACAAAGGAATTGTTAAAAGGTAGGCGCCCGCCGGTGGCGCAGCGGCAGCGGTCCCGGAAGGGGGTGCGCTCGCAGGCCCGTCGGCATCCCCTCACCTCCCCGTGGTGGGCGCTGGAAACCCCGTAGCCGTGCCAGGCCTGGCACGGTAGGGGGCTAAGAGGGCCGACAGCTCGATCCACGGGATCAACAGCTGTCGGGAAAGCCTTGTACAAAGGGCTTTTGAAAAAATAATTTCTGTGCAATACCGGCGCAAAGATCTCCCGCTCGGCCCGTCCGATATGTTTTTTCGCGTACAGATACTCCTGAATACAGCCTTACTTTGAGGGGTGGGGCCCGCACTACGGCAACGTTTGATGGCGAGGAGGATACGGCCGGATCAGCGGTGGGAGGCGGGTGTTGGAGCTGGTGGTGGCCAGCCGGGAAGCAGCGCCAGGAAAGGGCGCTCGCTAGCCGTCGACCAACCATGTGCCACTCGAACCTTGCCATGGGGAGAGGCAAGACATGGCACAAGCCGGTGGCTAGTCGCAGACGGAGGAGCGGCTATATGAGGCGGCGGCGATCCTTAGGATCAGCCGCCGCCGGAAAGCCATGTACGGAGGGCTTTTTCGGATACTAAAACAATGTCCGTACCCGGCGTCGAGCTAGTTGGGGAGCAGCACCAGGGTAGGGCGCTCACTAGCGAGCCGCTACATCGTCCAACGTCATCTCCCGGGGGGGGAGTTAGCTGGGGCGGCAAGGAGGACGGTCGCGACGGAAGGAGCGACACGATCTGGCGGCGACGACCCTTTGGGTCGGCGCCGCCGGAAAACCCGGCACGGAGGGTTTTGTTTAATTCCGGGCGCCCGCGGCCCGCCGGATCCGGCTACGGTGACCTGCCCCCCCCCCTCTTCGACACCCACTACCCCGACAGACCTTCATAATCATAAGATTCCTTGAGCGTGGGCCCGGGCGAGCGCGGAGGCCCCCGCTCAAGAACATGCTGCTCGGTGGACGCGCGATCATAGGGGGGAGGGTACGGCCACATGCCAGAAAACCGACAGGTACCCGGGTACCAGACAGAGAAAACACCGGGGAAATGAGCGGGGAAAATTCAGGCGCGGAGGCAGGAGCGCTAGTTTTTTCTATGTCTGTGTGTTTCGGTCCCCCCCACATGTCCTCGAGGTGACGGGGGACCTCGACAAGGAGGACCGCCGCGTCGGTGGACGCGGCAAGACCTTGGGGCGGGGTTTACGGGATGGAGCGGCGGGATCGACGAGCGACCGCGCGAGGAGGGTTTTTTTGCCAGCCTTTCCCCTCCTACCTTCGGCAAGACCGAAGTCACGCGGAGCTAGATTAGGCTGGCCCGTCGTCCCTCCCGAACGCCGACCGGCCTAGGCCGGTCGGCACCCCGGTACGGTGGGAGCAGGCCGTGCATCGTGAAGGTCGAGCAGCAACTTAGTTTTGCATTTCTAGACAAGTGGATTTATTTTTAGATCTGTTTTTTCTTGATTACAAAATTACTACGCTGTTACTGCTTAGGCGGGGGGACTGTGGCAATCACTGCGGTTGCTTACAGTTTTTTAACTCCCGAGGAACGTCGACACATATTGCAAATAGGTGTGTCGATAGGTGTACTTGGTCGAAGAGACCCGGGCCCAACTTGGTAATAAGTCATGTATGGCTAGGTAGAGTGGCCCGAGAGACAACAGTCGGTCCAGTTTGCCGGGACATGTTGTAAACAATTTCCAATTTCCAATTTGTTAAAAGGTTATGTCACCTCCCCCTACTACACTAGGCTTAAATATGTTTCGCCTAACTAGCTTGCACATGCTCTCGCGTGGTCCTCGTACCAGGTGCTAGGGCTCTCTAACCGTTGTCAACATACGAGCGACGCGGCTCGTCCAAAATTGGGAATTCCGTTCAACATTGGGAACCTCGTCTAGCGCATCGTCTAGCTAGTTAGATTTATTGTGCGTACCAGCACGTACCGGGAAGTAATGGCAGTACAATGCGCATCATTACCCTTGCTAAATTGCAGTAGCGACGTACCCACGTTGTACGTCCTTCCGATGGAAAAGCACGAATTGGATTTAGTAACGAGTACATGTACACTATCTTGCAATGTACGGTTGTGGGAATATTGGAAATTGGAAATTGTTCACCGCGAGCCGGCAAACTGGACCGGAGGCCATCTATCGGGCCACTCTACCTAGCCATACATGATTTATGAGCAAGTTGGGCCCGGGTCTCTTCGACCACGTACACCTATCGACACACCTAGCTTCACTGTGTGTCGACGTTCCTCGGGAGTTAAAGAATTGTAAGCAATCACATCAGTTGCCGCACCCCCCCGCCTTAGCAGTAACAAACTATTAATTTTGTAATCAAGAAAAACAGATCTAAAAATAAATCCACTTGTCAAGAAATGCAAAACTAAACTGCTGCTCGACCTGCACGATGCACGGCCCGCTCCCACCGAACCGGGGTGCCGACCAGCCTAGGCCGGTCGGCGTTCAGGAGGGACGACGGGCCAGCCTAATCTAGTTCCCGCATGACTTCGGTCTTGCCGAAGATAAGAGGGGTGTTGTGAGATCCCCACGGTGGGCACGATAATGGACACATCCGTACGTTGTACTCCGGGGGAGTCTTGGCCCTACTATCTCGCCAATAGTGGATGTACTGCGGGAGCCCGTTGCTCGGGCAATACGGGGGTATATAAACGAGATATATCCCCATTGGGTACCGACTTTTCGGCGCGGTACTTGGTTACGGCGTACGGCTCCGGACACGGAGGTGCGGGGTTCGATTTCCGGTGATGGCACTTCCGTGTAAACGTTCGATAGGTTGTGGGCCCTCCGCGTGTGACGCGGGTTGCCAGGGTTTGACCCGAGGTGATCGGATGGTGTCCATTAGGGGGAGTGTTGTGAGATCCCCACGGTGGGCACGATAATGGGCACATCCGTACGTTGTACTCCGGGGGAGTCTTGGCCTTACTATCTCGCCAATAGTGGATGTACTGCGGGAGCCCGTTGCTCGGGCAGTACGGGGGCATATATATCTTATATATCCGCATTGGGCACCGACTTTTCGGCGCGGTACTTGGTTACGGCGTACGGCTCCGGACACGGAGGTGCGGGGTTCGATTCCCGGTGATGGCATTTCCGTGTAACCCTTCCACATTTACCAAAGTCAACGGTGATGGTCTCCCATCGGCCTCCGTTGTGGCGTTCCGTGAGCGAAAGGAGGAGTTGTAGTGCGTTGTTGTGGCGGTCCTATCTTAGGCCAGACATGGTGGGGCAGTTACCGGCCATGTGGCCGTTGCTGGTGAATTTGCCAAACATGGGGCAACGCATGGTGGGGTTGTGGGGGAGGAAGCGGGCGTTGTGTACGCCCCACATGAATTCTTGTTTGTGAGTGAATTGGATGTTGGTGAGTGTTGTGTGGAAAGTGAAGTTGGCTCCGTCCTCCGCGGCGCGGGCGAGGAGGGCACCGTGCTTGATGGTTTGTGAGAGGGGTGTGTGTGTTTGGTGTTGTATGTGTGTGCGTTTGTTTCGAGGCGGATGTATCTGTAGGGTATGGGTTCTCCTAGGGTTTGTGGTACGAGGGTGTGTGGCCAGGTTTAGTGGCCTATCGACACGTCTCAGCCTATGGTGTATGTTGTGTCGGGTGGGTGTCCGTCCGCAGCTTGGTTAGCGAGTGTGTCTGCGAGGTCGTTGCCTAGTGAGTGGTTGTGTGCTTTGATTTTGCCGAGGTGTGGGCGGATGTCTGACTTGCGGCGGGTTTTGAGGGTGTGTGTGATGGAGAGGAGCGTTTCACGGTGAATGTTGTGACTGTAGGCGAATGGGCAGTTCAAGTATTGAAATTGAAATTGAAATTGTTTACAGCATGTACCGTGTGCGCCGGTTTCTACACCAAAAAGCCGTATGCGCCGGCTGCTGTCTCTGGGCCCTCCCAACTACGCAATTCAAGGAACTTACAAGTCAGGGCTAGACCGTTAACCTCCTAAATCCAACCTCTCCATGGATGTTTTGGGGGTTTTACTCCCCCCCGGGGAGTTGTGCAAGTCGAGGCGAGTGCGGTGTGCAATTAGGGGTGGGCGAAGGTGCAGTGTGGGGAGGCGCGGCGAGATGTCGTGTGGGATTTGATGGGGTATATGAGTAGGAGATGATGCAGCCATTGAACAGTATGGGTGTGGAGTTGTGCAAGGATGCGAGTCGTGTCGAGTCGTGCCTTGGCGATGAGTTTGTCAAAAGGGTCCGTGCGGGCAGTAAGTAGGGAGGTGAGGCTCGTGATGGTGGATGAGTGCGGTGTGCCCGTGCGGCTCATGACGATGGGGAGGATGTCTACCAATGTGCCTGGCCAGTGGCTGCGGATGGCGTTTGCGAGAGATGTGTATTTGGCCCGTATGAGGTCTGCTGTTAGGGAGAGGTTATTGTCTGTGCAGTACTTCAATTCCCCTATCTGAATCTTTTTTATGGATGCGTAGCGGCGGCGACCGTTTGTGTGACCGACGAAGCGAGGTTCGAGGAGGCGGATAGAGTCGGGTTTGTGTGCGGGAGGTCGAAGCGCGGGGGGGAGAATCTCAGGCGGGAGGGTGGCGGGACATGAGGTTAGGGAGTCGGGCGAGAGACCCTCGTCAGCAGCGACAAGATGGGTGGGCATGTGGGTGGGGTGAGGTGGGTGACAGTCAAGTGGGGTGTGGGCAGGAGTGGGGGAGGCAAATGATTTGATGGGTTTGTTACCGAAGTCTACAGTGATGGTCTCCCAGCGGCCTCCGTTGTGGCGTTCCAGTAGTGAGAGTAGGAGTTGTAGCGCATTGTTGTGTCGGTCCTGTCTCAAGCCAGACATGGTGGGGCAGTTACCGGCCATGTGGCCGTTGCTAGTGAATTGGCCACAGAGTGGGCAGCGTAGGGTGGGGTTGTGTGTGAAAAGGCGGGTGTTGTGGACTACCCACATGAATTCCTGTTTGTGGGTGAAATGAATATTTGTGAGTGTGGCGCCCGCCGGCGGCGCAGCGGCGGCGGCCCCGGAGGGGGGTGCGCTCGCAGGCCCGTCGGCACCTACCTCTACCTCCACGCGGTGGGCGCTGGTAACCCCATAGCCGTGCCAAGCCTGGCACGGTAGGGGGCTAAACGAGGTACCGGCAGCTGCGATCCGCGGGATCATCAGCTGTCGGGAAGCCATGTACGGAGGGTTTTGGAAAAACATAATATCCGTACACCAACACAGGGATCTCCCGCTCGGCCTGTCCGATATGTCTTTCCGCGACTAAATACTCGCAGATACTCTTCCGACGATGGGGCGGGGGCGGCGTTTGCGAAATATTTTTTGGCGAAGAGGGGTACGGACGGATCAGCGGAGGGACGAAGGTGTTGGAGCTGGCGGCGGACAGCTGGGAAGCAGCGCTAGGGACGGCGCTCGCTAGCAGTCGCCAGCCCTGCGAGCGCCTCAGATCTCCCCTGGGGGCGAGGCCAGAGGCTACGCAGGACGGTGGTTGGTCGCAGCCGGAGGAGCGGCACGGTCTGGCGGCGGCGGTCCTTCGGATCACCCGCCGCCGGAAAAGCCCGGTACGGGGGGTTTTTGGAAAAATTCCCGTACCCACCATCTTTTGAGGACCGGCGACACGATCCCTGTGTTCTTCCTACCCCTTCCCTAGTCGGTACCCGGCTATCGATAGGCTGCCTCAGGCAGTGTGCCTAGGGTTATCGTAACGGCACACTGCTCGTAAAGGCGGCCCCCTAACAACGTAAACCACTGGGGGAGGGCACGGACGGCCACAGCGCGATCAGATAGGTGTTGGAGACAGACGGGAAAAGGACAGGGGACAGGAGAAAATCTGGCTCGGGGGCAGGAGAGCCAGCCGGACACCGTCTGCAGCCTAGTTCTTTTCTCTTCTCAGCCCCCGAAGGAGGAGAGAAGACTCGGCTAGGTGGCGAGCTGCGTCGAGAGGAGCGGCTAATACCTCGGGCGGGGTTGAGCACGGATCGAGGCGGGACCGACGACGACCTTTGCGAGGGGGGTTTTTTACCTGCCTTTCCCCCCAAGCTCCGGCACGACCGGAGTCGCACAGGAGCCGAGGTCAGGCAGGTTCGCCTCGACCAGCTCAAGCTGGACAGCTCTGCTGATCAGCGACCCCGCAGCGGGTGGAGCAGGCCGCGTATCGTGGAGACTAGCGACATTTTATATTTCATACCTGTATGCAGACAGTACTTGTTTATGAGTATGTTTTAGACGGTATCGTTACTGCCATTGGAGAGGTTGGGATTAGTGGTTCACGGTCTACCTCAGTCTACTAAGTCCTGTATGGCATAGCATAAGGGGGGGCCCAGAGACAGCAGCCGCTTTATACTGGTATTGTTGTAAACAATTTCAATTTCAATTTCAATATTTGTGAGTGTTGTGTGTTTTTTGTGGAAAGAGAAGTCGGCGCCGTCCTCCGCGGCGCGGGCGAGGAGGGCTCCGTGTTTGGTTGTTTGCGAGAGGGGTGTGTGTGAGTGTTTGGTGCTGTAGGTGTGTGCGTCAGCTTTGAGGTTGGTGTACTTGTAGGGTATGGGTTCCCCTAGGGTCTGAGGAATGAGGGTGTATGGCCAGGTCCAGTGACCTAACGACACGTCCGAACCTGTGGCGTATGTAGTGTCGGGTGGGTGACCATCCGCGACATGGTTAGCGAGGGTGTCTGCGAGGTCGTTGCCTAGGGAGTGGTTGTGTGCTTTAATTTTGCCGAGGTGTGTGCGGATGCCCGCGTTGCAGCGGGTTTGGAGGGTGTGTTTGATGGATTGGAGGGTGTCGCGGTGGATGTTGTGGCGGTAAGCGGATGGGCAGTTCAAGTATCCTTGTATGAGGCGGAGGGAGCACGCACTGTCTGTAAGGAGGTGGGTGCGGCCGAGTTGGAGACCTATGTCTATGCCAGCTAATTCAGCGCGGTTGATAGTGTGGGAGGGAGGGGCAGAGGTCACCAGAATTTTGATGCGGGTGTCCGAGGCGGGGTGGGTGGCGGCAGCTCCTAGGGGAGAGGAGCTTCCCTTTTTCGAGCCGTCTGTGTATACAAAGTCCTGCCAGTTCCAAGCAAGAGTACCTCTGGTGGGGGGGTATGTTAGTTGCAGTCGTTCCGGGTGGGGGTAAGTGATGGGGTGAGTTGGGTTTGGGGGGAGGTGGAATATGCATGCTGAGTGGGGGGAGTAGGTGCCGAGGAGGTGGGGAGGAGGGGTGGTGATGACTGGGTTGGGGAGGTGAGTGTCGTAGATGGATTCGAGAGTGTTGTGGAGTGCGGTCATGGCTGTGGGTGACGGGAGGGTGGAAAGTGCGAGGGGGTTGGCGACGAGGTATATGTCGACCATCCATCTCGTGCCGAATGGGGCGGGGGTGGGGTTGCCGGTGTGTTGGTCGGGGGGTAAGAAGGTGTGTGCGTCGTTGGGGAGGGTGTAAAGGTGGTGGGTATATGGGGAGTTGATGTATTTGGAGTGGCGGTAGGGTGTGTGTTCCCATCGGGGGAGGATGAGGATGGTTGCGCTGGGTGTGTGAGGGGCTGTGAGGTGTGCGCCGGTGATTGCGTATTCCATGGCGCGGCGCATGCATTCGTGGTCGTATTCGGGGTTGGCGATGTTGGTACCTTGCCATGTGTGTGGGGCATTGCTGCCGCTGGATGAGAAGACTATGTCTTCGGGGTAGAGGGAATGGTAAGTGTTAGAGTGGAGGGATTTATTGAGGGGGTCGGAGTATAGTTCTGTCTGGATGCGGAATGTGTGACGGAGAGCTGTGAGGAGGTCTTCTCTTGTGGCCCATCTGTTACGGGTGGTGGTGGCGGGTGTGGGTGAGTGGATTTCAGAGCGGGAACCTAGGCGAGTGAGGAGGTGGTAGACCTCTTCTTCGAACGTACGCTGCGAGAGGTCGGGGCGAAAGAGTTGGTAGAGATGGCGGACGCGGGGGCCGTTGAGGGTGGTGACCGCGCGGCCGTCGGGAGTGCATAGTATGGTTGGGTCGTGGAGTGATGAGTGTGCGTGGATGGCGAATTTACCGGTAGGGAGCATGTCGAGGTCTGGGTTGATGGGGTCGTGGTTGAGTGTGATTAGGGGGTGTGACCACGAAGGGGGTCCTGGTTCTGGCAGAATGGGTGTCGTGGAGGGGACATAGCCGGAGTTAAATGCGGTGAGGGCGGTGGGGCCGGAGGGGGTCTCACTGATGGTGTCGTGTAGTTGTAGGCATGGACCTCGTGGAGGCGGGTGAGGTCGTGTTGTTGGCCGCGAGCACACCACTCGCACTGCCATGTGGCGGGTCCCTGAGATGGGCGGCATTGGGAATGTATGGCAAAGTGCGGGCATGTGCAGCAGGTGGAGGTGGGTTCTGTGTGCAGTGGGTCATGACAGATGGAGCATACGGTGGGGGAGGGGGTGGGGAGGCATACCGATGTGGGAGTGGAGGAGATGAGGCGGAAGCCGTCGTCGAGTTGTAACTGAATGTCCCCTTCCGTGAGGTGTTCCGGGGCCATGCAACCATGTACTGCGTTTGGCCGTAATCTGTGTCCTTGTGATTGGAGATGATACGCGTTACGTCGTAGGGGGGGTAGTGGTGGTCTGAGGGGGTGAGGTATTCTGTGTCTAAGTGTGTGGTGGGTGCGGTGGGGGTGGGGTGTGTGGTGCGGGAGGTGTAGATGCCGAATGAGAGGGTGGGGGGTGAGCGAGGGAGGTGTGAGGAGAGGAGGGGAATCCATGAGGGGTGTATAGTGGTGGGGGGGGATGCTTGTTTGATAGTGAGGCTGGTGAGGGGGAGGCGGTTGTGGATAGTATTGGAGGGTTCGGTGAGGATTGCTGCGGGGAGGCGGATGGGAATTGAGAGTGGGGTGGTCGGCCCCGTGAGTGTGGTGATGGATTTGCAGGATTTGAGGATGAAGGAGGATGAGGTGGCTATGAGGAGGACTTTTGGCCACGTGGTGATGTTATTTTTCCAGAGGGGGGTGAGGCGGGGGAGGAGGGAGGCGTGTGTTTTGCGGGGAGTGAAATCGCAGTAGGCTTGCTTATATGTGTGAGGGTCGGTGATGTGAGTGGCTTTGTCCCGGAGTGTGGCGAGGAGGGCGTTGTCTTGAGTGGTGAAGTGGGCGCGGATTGTGGCGGCGATAGGGTTGGTGAGGGAGAGTGGAGGGATGTTGTGGAATAGGGTGCCCGCATCGCGCTGAGCTCTGACTAAGCACTTAAGTGTGGGTGGGGTGTAACTGGTTGACATTATCAAAGTTGAGGGGGCAATAAGGAATGCTTACACTCGGTGAGTGACACTGCATGTCATCTCACCCTCAGCAAGTGCCTAGCACTTGCCTATCACATGACACGTACTCACCTTGTGGTGAGCACACGCCAACATATATTCTGAGCCTTTAGATTATATCTAACGCTCAGCAACTTGCCACTATCAGCAACCTAATCCTCTCTATTGTTGATTGGCTTATCATCTTATTGTGCTGAGTCACAGCCGTACTATCACGATGCTACTCGACCAACATTGCTGTGTAGCAACTTGATTACCACACAAAACCATGTCTCGCAACACTCCCCCTTGCTACGCAGGCAATCCCATGATGGCATTGCACAACTTGCCATGCCTTGCACTCACTAATGGCTTGGTAAGCACATCAGCAAGCATGTTCTCCGTCGCACAATATTGCACCTCGATGTCTCCGCTCTCCACCTTCTCCCGACAGAAGTGGTACCTCACGTCCATGTGCTTGCTGCGTCCGGTCGTCATGCTATTCTTGCTGAGTGCAATACAACTCTGATTGTCCTCGTGAATTGTGATGGGAGACCCGGAGTCTTGGTGAAGCTCGTGGAGTAGTTGCTTCAAGAACATCGCCTCCTGAGTGGCCGCAGTCAGCGCCATATACTCTGCCTCCGCTGTCGACAACGCCACAGTTTGTTGCCGCTGACTTTTCCAGCTCACCGCTGCACCGTTGAGCATGAACACATACCCCGTGCGAGAGCGCCGCTCGCCAATATCACTCGCGTAGTCAGAATCTGACCATCCTACCACCTTTGATGAGGGTGCGCCACCATACATCAATACCGAATCTGCGGTCCCCTTGAGGTAGCGAAGCACCCTCTTGGCTTGGTGATGTCGGGCCGTGTGCTTACGGAAGCGTACAACAAGCTGCCGATCAAGCTTTGGTACGGCACTAGACCGGGAGGCAACCTTGACGTCAACGTCTCCACACAATTGCTCAAAGCATCGACCGCCATAGGTGAGCCAACTGGCTTGCAGCCCATCATGTTGAAGCGCTCCAACATATCTAAGACGTATTGCTGTTGTCCAATCCTGATGGTGCGGCTGCCACGATCACGCTCGACTGTCATGCCAAGCAACCAAGACACTGGACCGAGGTCTTGCACGTTGAACCTTTCGCCGAAAGCCGACTTGAACCCAACGATGAAGCTACCCGCTGGTCCGACGATGATGCTGCCGTCCACGTACAACGCCAAGACATAAAGCTCACCCTCCTTGATGAAGACGTAAATGCCGGGATCCACCTTGGATTGGGTAAAGCCATACTCCTCTAGCCATGCTGTGATGGTCTTATTCCAGTTCCTAGGAGCTTGCTTGAGGCCATACAATGATTTCTTCAACAAGCACACTCGCTCCTCTCCATTGATGTCGAAGTGACGGAATCCTTCCGGCTGCCTCATGTAGATTTCCTCCTCGATATCGGCCTCCAAACATGCCGTCACCACATCAAGCTGCTCCACCTCCCAATCATTATAAGCAGCAAGCGCGAGCAACGTTCGAATAGAAATCACCCTCACTGTGGGAGCGAAGGTCTCGTGGTAGTCCACACCCTTCTCCTGAGTAAACCCGCGAGCCACAAGTCTTCCTTTGTACCTTGCAATCTGTCCATTGGCATCGCGCTTCAGCTTGAACACCCACTTGGAATCTACGAGTTTGCGACCGGCAGGACAAGGGACCAATGTCCAGGTTTTCCGAGATACAAGTGAGTCGTACTCGCTCTTGATAGCTGCCTCCCACTCCCCCTATTGGGGACTCCTCAGCGCTTGCTTGTATGACACCGGCTCTTGAACGGTCGGGCTGTTGGATGACTTAATAGCCGCGGTACTTCCCGTAGTCCATCTATCTCCCGAAGCGCCCGCTGAACGGAGATTATACCTTGGACTGGGTACGCATTGCTGTGGTGCGGCAGTGGATCGAAAATTATACCTTGGACGTGGAGTCTCCCCCGAATGCATGTCCCGTTCCTCTTCCGTCGACCCGGAATGCTGCCGCGACTCCCGTAGCGGCGACTCCCCCGAAGGTGTATCCCGTTCTTCGCTACACATGGTGCGCGGGGTGCTGTCCTCTTCATCATCAGTGCGTTGCTCCGCATTGCTCTCCCCCATGGAGAGGACTGCAGCCTCATCGAATACCCCGTTACGGCTGCTCACCACCCGACGAGTAGCAGGATTGTACACCAACCACGCAGGTGATTCGGATGCGTAGCCCACAAAGACACCCTTCCACGCGCGATCGTCAAGTTTGCGGCGTTGAGACTTGTCAACGTGGACATAGGCCGGACAGCCGAAGACGCGCATGGAGCTCAAATCAGCTCGTCTACCGGTCGCCAAGGTGAAAGGTACACCGCCGGCTCCGCTACTATGCACACGATTGCGGACATGCACCGCGGCGGCCATCGCTAGAGCCCAATACGATTTTGGCAGCGCGGCTTGCCGGATCATTGACTGCGCCATCGGGACCAATGTCCCCCACTGCCGCTCAATCCGGCCATGTTGCCAATGCGCGTAGGGGGCAGTGATCTCCACAGCGATGTTGAACTCATCCAAGAGGTTTCGGAAGGCAGCACCTAAGAACACCGTGTCATTGTCCACCCTAAGACGACGAACCGTGTGCCCAAGAGAGCGGATGGTAGTCAACATGCGACGGAACGAGGCGGGAGCCTCATCCTTGGAGCGGACCACATCATGCAGCATGAAACGGCTCCGGAAATCAACCGCACACAAGCTGTACCGCCGTCCTCCCAAGGATGGAACACTCATAGGACCGCAAAAGTCTAAGCCGAGGACCTCAAAGACACCAACGTTCCGGTCAGCCGGCTCACGAGAGATACGGCGGACGTGCGACTTACACACAGCACACGTCTCACAGAAGCCCAACTTCTCCGACGCAGAAAACGCCACACCCTCCACCTGAGTGGCCAAGAGCCCGTCCAATTGCGACTCGCCAAGGTGACCGAGTCGGGAATGCCACAACCGTTTTTCCAATGGCGCAGTGGCGACCGAAGCCGTGGGATTCGACGAAGCAACCCGCGCCGGCAACCACACCAACAAATGCGCGCGCTCCAACGGAACCACCGCGCCACTACCATGACCGGCATGAAGACGAAGGTGGTCCACGGGATCAGCTAATACCACAGAATGACCCTGTCGCCGAGCTTGGGTGAGGCTGAAAAGCCGATGGTAAGACCACGACGCACGACGGGATAGCTCAGGAACGTGGAGCACATTCTTTAGCGTGGCAGGAATCTCCTCTCCATCTTCAGCCTTCACAATGATGCGGACCGAGCCCACTCCAACAGCGCGGGCGCTGATACCCTTCACCCAAAGCCGGTCGGTGAGCGCTCGATACTCACCGAAGTCACGGCGCACACTAGTCATGTGATGGCTGGCGCCGCTGTCGGCCAACCACATCCACGTTTCCCCATCGCGCTCGAACATGTGTCGAGCCTCGGAGAATGGCCTCGCAGGGGTGGCTGTCACGTCCATGACCGCCGGAAAAGCAACCGGGGAGTCCACTTGCGCAGGGTTACCTCCGGTGTTGTTGACGGGGCACTCGGACCTGCGATGGCCCTTCTTACCACAGCCATAGCAAACACCACGAAAAATTCTCGCTCCGCCTCTGCCATATAAGGTACGACGAGTAGTCGCAGCTCCTTGAAGAGATTTCAGTTGGTCTTGGAGCTCGGAGACTTGCCGCTTCAAAAGTTCAGTCGTTGAGTCATCACGAGACGTTGCAAAAGCCGTAGGCGTTGAGGGCTCCGTTGTATGTGATTGCGCACGACTCTCGATGCGCATGCCCTTCTGACGAAGATCACGCTTGACGGTATCCATGTTGAGGTCGTGTACGTCCCACGTGTCGGTGATGGAGTGGTATTCGCTGCGCAGGCCCTTCACCAAGTACATGATGATACGCCGGTCGTGGACGACGTCCCCAACTCGGGCAAGCTGTCGTTGCAGTCGAACTAACCGGTTAAGGTATTGAATGCCGCTCTCGCCGTCCGCTTGCGGCGTCTCCAAGTCCTGCAATAGTTCCGTACACCGGTAAATACCATCGTCCTCATAATGATTGACTAACGCAGTCCATGCAGTGTGGCCGCAGGTCTTGTCATCCTCGCTAACATTCTCGATAATGGAAAGGTCGTCCTCCGGGAGCGCAAGAATCAACGTGGAGTACATGTCGACTTGTTGTTGAGAGGAAGCGGCACCATCCGACGACAAAGCCGGATACCACTTTTGCATCAAGCCAAATGCACGGAAACGTTTCTTCCACACGTCAAAATCTCGTCTCTCCCCACTGAACTTGGGTAGTTTCACGGAGTCCATAGCAGGTACGTCGGATGCGCTCGCAAGAGCACCAGAAAATCAGGAAAAAATGCCAACAAGAAAAGCACCAAGTACCGGTGAAGAGGCGGGCAACACGGCTCAGAAAAGTAGACGACAAAGGGCTGACCGAAGACGCAGTTGTACTCCCGGAGTCTATACAGCCAAGGCAATCAGAAACGAGTCTCAGAAGGTCGGTCAAGTGACGTCGTACAGGAGTGCTAGTACACTTGTGGTAAGATGCCTTTCCAAAAAATTCAGCCGGACCACTATAGGCTTTCACGAGAAAAGAAACTGGCGGGTGACAAGCCCCGGAAGCTAATAAAATTCCAGAAAGCGCCAAGCTATAACAAAGGAAAGCAAGCCGATCTTCACGTCACACGAGACGGCGTTCGGGGGTTCAAGGCGGCTCCAAGCGACACAAACAAGTCGCTACCAGCCGGGTATCGAAGTAAAGCTACAAACACAAGGAAGAGCCAGCCACTTTGTGAGCCAGCCGCACCTCACGTATCGTGCGACACCACGAAGGTCTACCACTCTTCGAGAAGCAAGCTCTAGGTTCCAGTCAAGACAAATGACTCCAACAACTAGCAGCTAGAGGGCCCATAACCTGTGGAAGGGTTACACGGAAGTGCCATCACCGGGAATCGAACCCGGCACCTCCGTGTCCGGAGCCGTACGCCGTAACCAAGCACCGCGCCGAAAAGTCGGTACCCAATTGGGATATATAGACACCGAGGTGCCGGGTTCTATTCCCGGTGATGGCACTTCCGTGTAACCCTTCCACAGACCTGATGGATTCCGAGGGCCAGTGGGAGTACGTGGTGGATAAGTTGCGGATGTGTGCACGGGCCATGTGGCCTTTATAGCCTGAGTTGTTCATGATTTTATGTAGTAGGTGGCAAACTGTGAGTTGTGCGGCGTGGGCTTTGAGGGAGGGGAGGCCGCATCCTAGGTCGGAGGTAGGGCGGTGGAGGGCGGTGCGGGGAAGTTTACGTACCGAGGAGACGGCGGAGCGGAGTGCGCGGCAGATTTGTCCTTCTAGAGTGTCGAGTTGGGAGTCGGTGAAGAGGCCGAGCTAGAAGGTGAAATGTTTTCCGATGAGGAGTCCACGGATGACCCTGATTCTGCGGGATTGTGTTAGTGGGGAGGTGGATAGGGTGGTGATGAGGGATGCAGTGGTACGATTTAGTTCGTGCCAGTATTTGGTGAAGGTGAGGGAGGTGTTCAGTTCTACCCCTAGGACGTGGTATGTGTCCGTGGGCCCAATGGAGGGAATGGGGGCCGGGGTGGAGTTGAGGGTGATGAACTGAGTTTGCAGGCGGGATGCGAGGAGGGTAGTGTTGGCGAGGGTGAGGGCGTTGCATGTACGCCAGTGGGCGCCGGTGATGCAGCATTTGCGGATGTTGACGGTCATGCCCGTGTAGGCGCTGAAGAGGGAGAGTTTCCTGAGCTGGATGGTCATGTTGAGGGTCGAGCCCGTGGCGAGGCTGAGGTCGTCAGCGAAGCCGTGTCCTGGGTATGTGGCTGTGGGTTCTGTGGGGTCGACGTTAGTGGCGGGGGGGGCTGGGCGGTAGCCCCGGCTTCCCACCGTGAGCCAGCGAAGGAAAGGTTCAAGGAAGAGGGTGAATAGAAAGGGGGAGAGGGTGTCTCCCTGGAGGGTTCCGCGATTAGTGTCGATGGAGGGGGTGGGGCCGTATGGTGTAATATAATATGTGAGACCCCGTAGAGGTGTTCGCATGTGTCGACAAAGGTGGGGGGCATACCGAGTTGACGCATGTGTTTGAATATGATGCGGTGGTCCGCGGCGTTGAAGGCGCCTTTGAAATCCGCGTACATGACGTAGATGTCTTTGTTGTGGAGTTTCGCGTCCTCCATCGTCATAATGAGGGAGGAGAGGGCGTCGTGAATGCTGCGGTGTTGTCGGAATCCGTCATGTTGGTCGCTGAGAATGCCGTGGGTTTCGGCGTACTTCGAGCCTGCATCTTTGATTAGTGATGTCCATAGTTTAAGGAGGTTATTCATGAGGGCGATAGGGCGGTAGTTATCGAGGAGGGAGGGGTCGCCTTTTTTATGTAGCAGGCATGTTGTGCTGTGGCACCAATCAGGAGGGGTGTAGGATTTGTGGGCGAGGAGGGAGAGGAGAGAGAAGAGGGCGGAGCGGGTCGCCGGTGGTAGGAATTTGATGATTTCATTGGGGATACCGTCGGGGCCGGGGGCTTTGCCGGTGCCTAGGGAGTTGAGGGTTTTATCGAAAGTGTCGCGGGTAATCATGTCAGCAAGGGTGAGAGAGGGGTCACCGCGGGGTTCGATGGTAAAGTTGTCGGGGTTGTCGGGGAGTTCCCACAGGGGGGTGGGCAGTTCGTGTGGGGTGGCGCGGCCGAGTTCGGTGGCGAAGTGAGAGTGTACCGCGTCAATGACGGCGGAGGGATGCGGTAGTTTTATCGGGTCTAGTAATGCGGTGGAGGGTGGAGGCGGCGCCGGCGGGGGGTAGGTGTTGTAAGTAATACCGTATACGTATTAGTTGCAGATAGCTACTGTAAGCTACTCTAGATATGATTAGTACATGTCTAGATCGGACATACCGATAAACTGTTTGACTCGGTACAGAGCTATCGCTAGGCTACAGCTCTCCCACTTCTGTTGTCCCGACACCACGCATGTAGGCTGGTTGTCGCCGTAACTGTTCCGTTTGCGGGACTGTGACTGTAACTACGTTTGCGTAAGTTATCTTCCACACTATCTGTGTTTGCATGGTTCAATAGGTTATGGGCCCCCGCCTCACGTCACTCACGCGCGACAACCTGGTTCGGCGAGCTGCGATCGACAGCTCTCCCGCAGAAGGCAAGTTTTATCTAGACACCTAGTACTTTCAACTTGTAGTCGGCGGTATCGCCACTATAAACTGCAATTTAAAACCCGCCACCACCCCTCTTATGTCAGCCACCCGACGGAGATAGCCAACCACCCACACCGACGCACTCGTCGTGTGTGGACAGGGTGCACACAGGTCCAAGCTGGAGAACGGGGGGGCGCACCATCGGGTGAATACGCATCCACAGGTTGCACGCCAGCCGTAGCTTACCTTTTTATTTTTATATTCTCCTAGCGAATCAGCCACCAGCGCAGCGCTCCACCTGTCCTGGCCTTGGCCTCGACTTGTGCCCCACACTGGGTGGAGGATACAGAGAAGGTGCTCTGAGACACCCCGGGGCTACATGCCGAGGGGTCGGCGGGCATCAGGCCGTCTCTTTGCAAACCGCTGTTAGGCACGAGTCCGGCTAGCGGTTTTTACCGCTGCCTGTTTTTTACTCCGCTCTTTCTTTTTCGCCCTCTGTCGAAATGGCGCCGAAAACTCCGCCTGTTTCACCTCCTGACTCCCTTGAGTCAGGCTCTCACCAGAGCAACCTCGATCACCCCCCGGATACTCTCGCACTGCTCGTTGCGCAAGTGGCGCGCATAACAACTCGTCTCAACTCGCAGTCGGCCGAGGGTGTTGTTGCTGCTGCGGGTGCTAATCCGCACCCCCCTGTAGCTCAGCGCCGCCACGATGCTCACATCGAACCCGTCCGGGACAGCCACGACGGCCACACCCTCCACCTGCTTGAACATCCCCACCCTGGTTACGTACCCCCGGACGCAAAAACATTCTTTACTGCTGGTACTCATGCAGCTCCTGTTGGCGACCCCACAGTCGCACAGCGCCGTCACGATGCGCCCCGCGAGCCCTCGCGTGCCGATGCGCACCACGACCCCTCGCGTCACGCCATCCGGGTTGATCACCTCCCACCACCTCCCCCCTTCCCCCCCGCCGGATATGCCCTTCACCACCCCGGCCCTCATATCCCGGAGGCGCCCTCTCACCTCGTCCCCCCCTACCGTGACCACCCGCTTTCGTACGGCCCGCCGCGTCCCATGGCCGGCCGCTCTCCCTTTCCCGGTGGCCCACCTCCTCCCTTTCATGGCCGGCACTCTCCCCCACTCCAACATGGCGACCCCACCACCCGTGGCCGTCGTCGCCCCATTATTGACCCGGTGGTCATCAACCGGGCGGCACACGAAGCCCCCGGCTTCGACAAGGACGCCCTCAACCGGTCCATGAAGATGTCGGTCCCCGTCATGTGCCCGACCACGGACTTTAAGCAATGGAAGAGGACCTTCCTTAATTTCCTCTCCATCAAGGCCGCATACCTCATTCCATAGCTGGCCATCCGCGACTCCGGCGTCTGGCTCGACGAACAAGCGCAACACTACGCCTACACGCTGCTTCTCCATGCAGCCAGCGCGAATAAGCGCGCTGACCAAGCGATGAAATGCGTTTCTCCAGCACGCCCTGACTGCGCCGCTGCCGCGTGGGACATCCTTTGTGAACGCATCGACTGTCGGTCTTTTGCTCGCTCCTTGTCCCTCTTGGACAACCTGACGGTCGGACAGCGCCCTGGTCAGTCACTCAGTGACTATGTCCACTACATGCGCCAGACCTTTGACGACTACAACGACACATGCCAATTGGTTGATGGCTCCGTTGCCATCCACCCCCACCACCTCGGTCTCCTCATGCTGCGCGGTATTTCGAGCAGCGGCCCACACGGTCAGGCGAAGCAATGCGTCATCAACGCCTTTGACACGGACTACATCATGTCGGCTGATGAAGTGATGGCCAGCATTCTCCACCTTGCGCACAACATGGACGACGACCCTGCTCCGGACACACCCGCTCCGGCCATATCACCCCCTCCCATCTCCGCGTTCGTCGCTGCGGGCCGCGGCTCGCACAGCGGTCGAGGCCCACCACACCGTAACCCTCGCGGCCATCGACCCAACAAGTGTGGCGTTTGTGGCAGCCTCAACCATCTCATGTCCGCCTGCACTGCCACGGATGACGCTATCCTTAAGTGGAATCTCGCCAAGCGTAGGCTGACAGTCCAAAAGTACGGCGCCGCCGACGGCACCCCCTCTGCTCACGCTGCGCTGCTGAGCGACGTCCCTGCCGACGACGCCCCCGCCGATGACACCGACTGCCTACCCACCCTCGAGGACTGCGCTGATGACTACGCTGACGACGAGGTGAGTGTCCCATTCAGCTCTGTGGCATTCTCCTCTTCCCTCGCCCCGGGTCGTAACCTGTCAAAGTTTTGGGTCGTTGATTCCGCCTGCTCGATTAACCTCACCGCGTTCCGAGATGACTTCGTGAAATTCACGCCCCCCTCCGCTCCCTCTCGCGTGAGCGGTGTCGGCGTTGACGTTAAGGGCAGTGGCTCAGTGAAAATTTCTGTCGGACTTGCCTCTGGCCAGCTCATTCACCGCAATGTGTATGCACTCTACACCCCTGACCTATCATCTCGCTCCGCACAGCGTATCGGCAGACTACTTAGTGTCAGCTGGATGCAAACTCACAGCGGTTGTGAATTCATATTCCCCTCCAACTCTGACACTGGTTTGCTTTTGGTACCCACAGGCATGGGTGTGCTAGAACCGTCCGGAAACGGTCTCTACCTCCTTCCCCACCAGCCGGACCTCCCTTCAAGCCCATCCGCACCGGCGGCACTTGACCCCTCACCTCAGGTTGCCCTTACTGCCCAGTGTGATCCCGTCCTATGGCACCGTCGATATGGCCACCTCAACATGCAAAGCCTTCAGGCCCAGCATACTCACGGTGTCCCGACTAGCCCTGTGTTAACTAGCGATGTAACCAAAGTTTCTTGCGACTCTTGCTTACTTCACAAAGCCACAGCTGCACCACGCAACACAGCCGCTTGCGAGAAGCCATCCCACCCCCTCCTCAACCTGTCCGCCGACCTCTGGGGCCCGGTCAATGTCCCCTCCCCACATGGCCTCCGTTACTGCTTGCTCGTCATCGACCACCACACCAACTACATGTGGGTGCGGTTCCTTAAGTCTAAAGACGACGCATGTTCGGAATTGGAAACCATCCTCTTGGACATCAAACACCTGCATGCCCGCCATCACTCCCAGACGGGCGCGTTCGCACCGGTCCTCAAATTTGACTCAGACTCTGTGTTTGAAGCTGCTGTCACTCGCCGGATGTGCGCACACCTCGGCGTCGGGGTGCAGTTCTCTGCCCCGTACGCCCACCACATGCTCGGCAAGGCCGAACGTCCCTGGCGCACTATCCGGGACAATGCATCGGCGATGCTCCACAACATGGCCGTTCCCAACTCCATGTGGTCGTGCGCTGTCAGCACTGTTGTGTACCTTCGCAACCGCACGTACAGTCGCTCGGTCGGACCTGATGGGGGCGTCCCCCTCACACTCCTTACGTCGTCGGTGCCCAACGCCTCCAAGTTCCGCGTCTTCGGCTGCGCCGTTTTCGCCAAGGTCCCCGACAAACAACGTCGGAAACTCAGTTAAAAAGCATTTCGCGGCGTCATGGTGGGCTATCCCCCTGACGCACCCGGGTATCGTGTCTATAATCCGGAAACGCGTCGTATCACCACTTCCGTACATGTTGTCTTTCAGGAAGACACCCCAGGCTTCGACACACAACCCTCCGTCGACTCGGCCATCACCAACTCTTCGGACGACGTACCCGCAGACTCACCCTTGTCCCACCCCATTGACCTCACATTACCCACACCCCTACCCCCCCCGGCAGCCCCTCGCCATGCTCGGCTCCGCTCCCACCCCATTCGCTACGGCGATATGGTTGCCCACTTGTCCGACTACCCACCAACCCTCGTAACGGCGTGTTGTGATCCTGAACAAGGCAAAGCTCAAGAGGACATCTTTGAGCACCCTCACGTCCCCGACCTTGTCACTGGTCCCCCACACACACCTGCCGGCACGTCCCCTACTGCCATCGCCCTCCTCTCCGCCCGAGAGTGTGTGGAACCAAAATCCTACCGGGCTGCGCTGGACAGCGCCCAAGCCCCCCAATGGCAAGCCGCTATGCAACAGGAGTATTCCTCCCTCATCAGCAACGGCACGTGGGACCTTGTGGACCCCCCCCCCCCCGGCCGCATGGTCGTTAACAGCATGTGGATCTTCAAAGTCAAGTCGGATACAGCCGGCGACGTCTCCCACTTCAAAGCGCGGTTCGTCGCCAAGGGGTGCAGTCAACGCGCTGGACTGGACTACACGGAGACCTTCTCCCCGGTCATCCGCATGGCCAGCCTGCGTCTCTTCCTAACCATCGCAGCCGCCCGCGACCTTGAACTCTGCCAGCTTGACATCGACACAGCGTTTCTCTACGCCCCCATCCGGGAGGATGTGTACATCCGCCAGCCCCTCGGCTTCACCGATGGAACGTGTCAAAGTTGAGGGGGCAATAAGGAATGCTTACACTCGGTGAGTGACACTGCATGTCATCTCACCCTCAGCAAGTGCCTAGCACTTGCCTATCACAGGACACGTACTCACCTTGTGGTGAGCACACGCCAACATATATTCTGAGCCTTTAGATTATATCTAACGCTCAGTAACTTGCCACCATCAGCAACCTAATCCTCTCTATTGTTGATTGGCTTATCATCTTATTGTGCTGAGTCACAGCCGTACTATCACGATGCTACTTGACCAACATTGCTGTGTAGCAACTTGATTATCACACAAAACCATGTCTCGCAACACTCCCCCTTGCTACGCAGGCAATCCCATGATGGCATTGCACAACTTGCTATGCCTTGCACTCACTAATGGCTTGGTAAGCACATCAGCAAGCATGTTCTCCGTCGCACAATATTGCACCTCGATGTCTCCGCTCTCCACCTTCTCCCGACAGAAGTGGTACCTCACGTCCATGTGCTTGCTGCGTCCGGTCGTCATGCTATTCTTGCTGAGTGCAATACAACTCTGATTGTCCTCGTGAATTGTGATGGGAGACCCGGAGTCTTGGTGAAACTCGTGGAGTAGTTGCTTCAAAAACATCGCCTCCTGAGTGGCCGCAGTCAGCGCCATATACTCTGCCTCCGCTGTCGACAACGCCACAGTTTGTTGCCGCTGGCTTTTCCAGCTCACCGCTGCACCGTTGAGCATGAACACATGCCCCGTGCGAGAGCGCCGCTCGCCAATATCACTCGCGTAGTCAGAATCTGACCATCCTACCACCTTTGATGAGGGTGCGCCACCGTACATCAACACCGACTCTGCGGTCCCCTTGAGGTAGCGAAGCACCCTCTTGGCTTGCTCCCAATGTGACTGAGAGGGGTCGGACATGTACCTACTAAGGTGGCTAACAGCCATGGTGATGTCGGGCCGTGTGCTTACGGAAGCATACAACAAGCTACCGATCAAGCTTTGGTACGGCACTAGACCGGGAGGCAACCTTGATGTCGACGTCTCCACACAATTGCTCAAAGCATCGACCGCCATAGGTGAGCCCACTGGCTTGCAGCCCATCATGTTGAAGCGCTCCAACATATCTAAGACGTATTGCTGTTGTCCAATCCTGATGGTGCGGCTGCCACGATCACGCTCGACTGTCATGCCAAGCAACCAAGACACTGGACCGAGGTCTTGCACGTTGAACCTTTCGCCGAAAGCCGACTTGAACCCAACGATGAAGCTACCCGCTGGTCCGACGATGATGCTGTCGTCCACGTACAACGCCAAGACATAAAGCTCACCCTCCTTGATAAAGACGTAAATGCCGGGATCCACCTTGGATTGGGTAAAGCCATACTCCTCTAGCCATGCTGTGATGGTCTTATTCCAGTTCCTAGGAGCTTGCTTGAGGCCATACAATGATTTCTTCAACAAGCACACTCGCTCCTCTCCATTGATGTCGAAGTGACGGAATCCTTCCGGCTGCCTCATGTAGATTTCCTCCTCGATATCGGCCTCCAAAAATGCCGTCACCACATCAAGCTGCTCCACCTCCCAATCATTATAAGCAGCAAGCGCGAGCAACGTTCGAATAGAAATCACCCTCACTGTGGGAGCGAAGGTCTCGTGGTAGTCCACACCCTTCTCCTGAGTAAACCCGCGAGCCACAAGTCTTGCTTTGTACCTTGCAATCTGTCCATTGGCATCGCGCTTCAGCTTGAACACCCACTTGGAATCTACGAGTTTGCGACCGGCAGGACAAGGGACCAATGTCCAGGTTTTCCGAGATACAAGTGAGTCGTACTCGCTCTTGATAGCTGCCTCCCACTCCCCCGATTGGGGACTCCTCAGCGCTTGCTTGTATGACACCGGCTCTTGAACGGTCGGGCTGCTGGCTGACTTAATAGCTGCGGCACTTCCCGCAGTCCATCCATCTCCCGAAGCGCCCGCTGAACGGAGATTATACCTTGGACTGGGTACGCATTGCTGTGGTGCAGCAGTGGATCGAAGATTATACCTTGGACGTGGAGTCTCCCCCGAATGCATGTCCCGTTCCTCTTCCGTCGACCCGGAATGCTGCCGCGACTCCCGTAGCGGCGACTCCCCCGAAGGTGTATCCGGTTCTTCGCTACACATGGTGCGCGGGATGCTGTCCTCTTCATCATCATTGCGTTGCTCCGCATTGCTCTCCCCCATGGAGAGGACTGCAGCCTCATCGAACACCACGTTGCGGCTGCTCACCACCCGACGAGTAGCAGGATTGTACACCAACCACGCAGGTGATTCGGAAGCATAGCCCACAAAGACACCCTTCCACGCGCGATCGTCAAGTTTGCGGCGTTGAGACTTGTCAACGTGGACATAGGCCGGACAGCCGAAGACCCGCATGGAGCTCAAATCAGCTCGTCTACCGGTCGCCAAGGTGAAAGGTACACCGCCGGCTCCGCTACTATGCACACGATTGCGGACATGCACCGCAGCGGCCATCGCTAAAGCCCAATACGATTTTGGCAGCGCGGCTTGCCGGATCATTGACTGCGCCATCGGGACCAATGTCCCCCACTGCCGCTCAATACGGCCATGTTGCCAATGCGCGTAAGGGGCAGTGATCTCCACAGCGATGTTGAACTCATCCAAGAGGTTTCGGAAGGCAGCACCTAAGAACACCGTGTCATTGTCCACCCGAAGACGACGAACCGTGTGCCCCAGAGAACGGATGGTAGTCAACATGCGACGGAACGAGGCGGGAGCCTCATCCTTGGAGCGGACCGCATCATGCAGCATGAAACGGCTCCGGAAATCAACCGCACACAAGCTGTACCGCCGTCCTCCCAAGGATGGAACACTCATAGGACCGCAGAAGTCTAAGCCGAGGACCTCAAAGACACCAACGTTCCGGTCAGCCGGCTCACGAGAGATACGGCGGACGTGCGACTTACACACAGCACACGTCTCACAGAAGCCCAACTTCTCCGACGCAGAAAACGCCACACCCTCCACCTGAGTGGCCAAGAGCCCGTCCAATTGCGACTCGCCAAGGTGACCGAGTCGGGAATGCCACAACCGTTTTTCCGATGGCGCAGTGGCGACCGAAGCGGTAGGATTCAACGAAGCAACCCGCGCCGGCAACCACACCAATAAATGCGCGCGCTCCAACGGAACCACCACGCCACCACCATGACCGGCATGAAGACGAAGGTGGTCCACGGGATCAGCTAACACCACAGAATGACCTTGTCGCCGAGCTTGGGTGAGGCTGAAAAGTCGATGGTAAGACCACGACGCACGACGGGATAGCTCAGGAACGTGGAGCACATTCTTTAGCGTGGCAGGAATCTCCTCTCCATCTTCAGCCTTCACAATGATTCGGACCGAGCCCACTCCAACAGCGCGGGCGCTGATACCCTTCACCCAAAGCCGGTCGGTGAGCGCTCGATACTCACAGAAGTCACGGCGCACACTAGTCATGTGATGGCTGGCGCCGCTGTCGGCCAACCACATCCACGTTTCCCCATCGCGCTCGAACATGTGTCGAGCCTCGGAGAATGGCCTCGCAGGGGTGGCTGTCACGTCCATGACCGCCGGAAAAGCAACCGGGGAGTCCATTTGCGCAGAGTTACCTCCGGTGTTGTTGACGGGGCACTCGGACCTGCGATGGCCCTTCTTACCACAGCCATAGCAAACACCACGAAAAATTCTCGCTCCGCCTCTGCCATATGAGGTACGACGAGTAGTCGCAGCTCCTTGAAGAGATTTCAGTTGGTCTTGGAGCTCGGAGACTTGCCGCTTCAAAAGTTCAGTCGTTGAGTCATCATGAGACGCTGCAAAAGCCGTAGGCGTTGGGGGCTCCGTTGAATGTGATTGCGCACGACTCTCGATGCGCATGCCCTTTTGACGAAGATCACGCTTGACGGTATCCATGCTGAGGTCGTGTACGTCCCACGTGTCGGTGATGGAGTGGTATTCGCTGCGCAGGCCCTTCACCAAGTACATGATGATACGCCGGTCGTGGACGACGTCCCCAACTCGGGCAAGCTGTCGTTGCAGTCGAACTAACCGGTTCAGATATTGAATGCCGCTCTCGCCGTCCGCTTGCGGCGTCTCCAAGTCCTGCAATAGTTCCGTACACCGGTAAATACCATCGTCCTCATAATGATTGACTAACGCAGTCCATGCAGTGTGGCCGCAGGTCTTGTCATCCTCGCTAACATTCTCGATAATAGAAAGGTCGTCCTCCGGCAGCGCAAGAATCAATGTGGAGTACATGTCGACTTGTTGTTGAGAGGAAGCGGCACCATCCGACGACAAAGCCGGAGCCCACTTTTGCATCAAGCCAAATGCACGAAAACGTTTCTTCCACACGTCAAAATCTCGTCTCTCCCCACTGAACTTGGGTAGTTTCACGGAGTCCATATCAGGTACGTCGGATGCGCTCGCAAGAGCACCAGAAAATCAGGAAAACTGCCAACAAGAAAAGCACCAAGTACCGGTGAAGAGGCGGGCAACACGGCTCAGAAAAGGAGACGACAAAGGGCTGACCGAAGACGCAATTGTACTCCCGGAGTCTATACAGCCAAGGCAATCAGAAACGAGTCTCAGAAGGTCGGTCAAGTGACGTCGTACAGGAGTGCTAGTACACTTGTGGTAAGATGCCTTTCCAAAAATTCAGCCGGACCACTATCGGCTTTCACGAGAAAAGAAACTGGCGGGTGACAAGCTCCGGAAGCGAATAAAATTCCAGAAAGCGCCAAGCTATAACAAAGAAGAGCAAGCCGATCTTCACGTCACACGAGTCGGCGTTCGGGGGTTGAAGCCGGCTCCAAGCGACACAAACAAGTCGCTACCAGCCGGGTATCGAAGTAAAGCTACAAACACAAGCAAGAGCCAGCCACTTTGTGAGCCAGCCGCACCTCACGTATCGTGCGACACCACAAAGGTCTACCACTCTTCGAGAAGCAAGCTCTAGGTTCCAGTCAAGACAAATGACTCCAACAACTAGCAGCTAGAGGGCCCATAACCTGTCAAAGTTGAGGGGGCAATAAGGAATGCTTACACTCGGTGAGTGACACTGCATGTCATCTCACCCTCAGCAAGTGCCTAGCACTTGCCTATCACAGGACACGCACTCACCTTGTGGTGAGCACACGCCAACATATATTCTGAGCCTTTAGATGATATCTAATGCTCAGCAACTTGCCACCATCAGCATCCTAATCCTCTCTATTGTTGATTGGCTTATCATCTCATTTCAACATGCTACTTCGTGCGGGGCTCGTCGACCATGGATGGCAACAATGCGTCTCCGACCCGTGCATCTACATCTTTCGCACCGGCCACGTCTTCGCCATGATCGCCTTGTACGTCGATGACATTCCCGCGGCCTGCAATGATGCCACCTGGCCCGCATCGGTCAAAGCCCAACTCGGAGCACGGTTCAAGATCAAGGACCTAGGCGACCTCTCCCAACTCCTCGGCATGCACAATACTCGTGATCGCTCCACGCGCACAATCTCGCTGGACCAGTCCAAGTACCTGCGCGACATCCTCGCCAAGTACGGCATGTCCGACTCTAAGCCGTCGTCCCTTCCGATGGACCCGGGCTTCCTCGCCGGCCTTGCACACTTGAACTCGCCCTCTCTCACAGGAGTGGCCAAGGACGTCTACCCCAGCCTCCTGGGCAGCCTACAGTACGCCGTCGTTTGTACATGCCCCGATGTCTCCACGGCGTTGAGCATCCTCGGCTCTGCCCAAGCCTCGCACACCGAGGCACACTTGCAGGCTCTGAAAAAGGTCCTCCGCTACCTCCATGGCACCATCGACATGCGCCTGACGTTGGGGGGGGGTCTGGACCACAGCCTCCAACTCACAGGTTTTGCCGACGCTGATTGGGCCAACGACAGCAGCACCCGCAAGTCTCGCTCCGGCTATCTCTTCACCTTTGGACGCGGGCCAGTCAGTTACAAGTCCAAACAACAGACTTGTGTGGCTCAATCCACGTGTGAAGCCGAGTACTACTCTGCGGCCGACGCCACCAAGGAGGGACTCCACCTCCGACAACTCGTTGGGGAAATCTTCAACTCCCCCATCACCGAAACCACCACCATGTGGGAGGACAACCAAAGCGCCATTGTATACTCCCAGAATGCCTTGGTCAACGAGAAGACTAAGCACATCGGTCTGAAGTGGCACTTCCTCAAAGACCACGTGGAGCAGGGAACCATCAAGTTGAGGTACCTCCCCACTGACCAGATGGTGGCTGACATGCTCACCAAACCCCTCCCAGGACCTGCACTAGCAAGACACCGAAGTGCGATCCTTGGAGGACAAGACCCAATGCAACGCTTCATCCCGTAGCTACCTTCAGGGGGAGTGTTGTAAGTAATACCGTATACGTATTAGTTGCAGATAGCTACTGTAAGCTACTCTAGATATAATTAGTACATGTCTAGATCGGACATACCGATAAACCGTTTGACTCGGTACAGAGCTGTCGCTAGGCTACAGCTCTCCCACTTCTGTTGTCCCGACACCACGCCTGTAGGCTGGTTGTCGCCGTAACTATTCCGTTTGCGGGACTGTGATTGTGACTACGTTTGCGTAAGTTATCTTCCACACTATCTGTGTTTGCATGGTTCAATAGTAGGAGGCCGCTTTTAATTTTCAATCGGCGGTGGGAGAGTTTGGGGCAGGTGTCGTAGGCCGTATTGGCTCGAGTTTTTATTTTCTTTAGCTTATCTGTGGTGGTGGCGTGAAGAAGCTGGCGTATGCGTGCTTGGCATTGTTGTTTGATGGCGTCAAGGGAGAGATATTCAGTTGTGTTTAAGAGGGCTTGGGCGAAGGGGAGGGGGCCGTTGTTCTAGCTGCATTTGCGGAGTTTGAGTATGTGAGTGCGGGTTTTCTTTGTAAGCCAAGTAGGGTCAAGGGACGCTTGGGGTGGGCGGGGTTTTTTGGCGGGGAGGACGGGCCAAACTGTGGCTGCGTGGTCCATGTGTTGGGAGAGGAGTGTAGTGAATTGTGAGGCAAGGGTGTCGAGGGTGTCGGGGGAGGCCGAGGTGTGTGAGGTGTTGAGAATTTCTGCGTGGAGGGCGGCCGTTTGGTTGATGAGGTCGGGGGTGCTGGATTGGTACGCTTTTATGTGGTCGGGTGTGAGGGGCAGTCGAAAGTTGAGTTTGCGCGTCGTGTGATGTGTGTGGGGGTGGGTATGGGGAGGGGGGGGATGTGCCATGAGGAAGAAAGGGGCGGGAATGACGAGGGGGATTGCCGAGTGGTCAGTGAAGTGGGAGGGGGAGGGGAATATCGAGCAAGAGGACGGTGGGAGGGAGAGAGGTGAAGGGGGCGTGGAGAGCCAGTGGTCAAGGCAGCCTCCGCTGCGGGGGAAGGTAGGGATGGGGTTGTGGTGGGGTTGGAGGTGGGATTTTAGGAGGGAGGTGAGGGCAGGGTGACATGTACCTGTGGTGGTGGTTGTTTGGAAGTCCCCTCCCCAGAGGGTGCGGTGTTGCGGGTGGTCGTTAGCTAGGCGGAGGCCCCATGCTGCAACTTCTGCATATAGGCGGGTCAGTTGGGGAGTGTAGAGCTGGGGCATGTAAGTACCTATAAGGAGGTAAGGGGTGCCTGAGTGGGGAACGATTTTTAGTCCGGCGATATGGGGGATGAGGTGGGGGGGCGGGGTTAGGACAGTGGCAGATTGGAATGAGGCTCTGCGGACCGCGAAGAAAACGCCTGCGTTGGGTAGGGGCACATGTGAGTAGCATGGTCGGGAGCTTTTGAGGTGGTATTGGGTGAGGGCTATGCGCCAGCGGGATTTGTGGGTGTCGTGGTTGGTTTCGGTGAGGATAAGGACGTCCGGACGGTGTGAGGTGGAGAGGTGTTCAACATCCATAATGGAGGTGTGGAGGCCGCGGGTGTTGAGGTGGATGAGGTGTAGTGGTTGGGATGTGTGGTGTGGGAGGATGGGGGAGGGTAGGGAGGAGGTGGTGCTGGGGGGGTCGTCGGGGGGGCATTCGACGGGTGGAGGTTGGAAGGGAGGGGGGAGGAGAGGGGGGGAGGGGGGGAGAGGTTGTGGAGGGGTGGGGAGCTGAGGGGGGGAGGGTGGTGTGGGGGGGTGGAGGGCGTCGAGAAGGTGGGGGCGTCCCTGTGGGAGGGGGGCGGAGCGGAAGGTGTGGTTCCATAGGAGAGTGTGGAGGGAGTATACCGAGGACCGGGGGTCGAAGGAGGGGGGGTTGTATGGTTGGTCCGGGGGGGCTGTTGCAATGAAGTAGATGTGTAGGAGGGCGTGGGTTCCGCACGACCAAGGACGTCCGGAGTCATTTTGGCGAGGCGGGTTGAGTGAGCGTAGGACTCCGACGGGAGGGGGGGGAGGAGTTCCATTCGGAGAGGAGGTTGAGAGAGCGGGCGAGGAGGTCGGACGGAGGGGGGTGGTGTAGAGAGTCAATCCAGGTAGCGGAGGAGTGAGTTAGGTGTAGGAGGCCGAAGTGAGAGTTTTGCCATGTGAGGACGAGGAGAGAGTGGTTAGGCGTGCCCGGGCGGGGGGGGGAGCCTCGGTTAGATAGGTTAGTCCAGTGGCACGGGTATTGGGAGTTGTGGTGGTGATTGTCGACTTCGTTATTAGTGATGACTGTGTAGGAAGTGGAGGGGGTGGAGTGGAGCTTGGTTAATGTGGTGGCAAGGCAGTAGAGGTTGGAGAGGTCATGGTATCGCCCCCACTGAAAGGAGAGGACCGTGGAGGAGTCGAGGTGGCCGATGGTTGTAGGAAGGCCGTACTCGAGATTGAGGTCGAAGAGGTAGTTGTGTAAGGTTGTGCAGCAGGTGCGGGGGGTAAAATGAGCCGGGAGAGTTGATTGTAACGCGGTGTTTACAGTATGAGGTCGGATATCGGGTTGAGGGGGGAGGGGTTGGGTGTGGGGTCTAACCTAGGGGGTGTCTTGTGGGGGACTAATGATGATTTTCGGCCGGGGCGGCCGGGGGTGACCTGTGAGGGCTGTTGGTGCCCTGGGAGGCGGAGGGGGGGGCATCCGGGAGGGGTCGGGTCTCCTCTAGGACATCCTCTTGTAGGTCATCGAATTCGTCGAGGTCGTAGTCTTCTCCGTCCGGGGAGGAGGTGGGAAGGGGTAGGAGGGAGGGGTCCAAGGAGCAGTGGGGGTCGAGAGGTGAAGCCGGTGTGGGGGACGGCGTTGGGAGGTGGGAGGGGTCAGTGTGGAGTTGTATGGGGTGGAGGGGAGGATGAGGGGGGGCGCGTGGGGGGGGGGATGGGGGAGGCTTTCTTGCGGGAGGGGCGGGAGGTTTTGGTGATGCCGGCCGGGGATGCGGGTTTGAGCGAGAGGTCCGTGGGGGGGCGAGGGTGGGGGGGGGGATTCCGCATGGTCGGGTGGTGTGGAGGAGGGAGGGAGGGTGGGGTGTAGGGGATGAGGATGAGGAGGGGAGAGGGTAGGTGTGGGGTTTGAAGGAGCGGGGAAGAGGGGAGGGGGTTGTGTGTGGTGGTGGGGGGGTGGGGAGGAAGAGGAGTCCATGGGTTCGGAAGAGTCCTCTGTGATGATGGGGAGGGGGGAAGGGGTAATAGTGGGTGGCGGGGCTGTGGGGGGAGCTGAAGGGTTGGGTGAGGGGTTGGTGTGAAGGGGGGAGGTGGAGGCGGGTGGGAGGTGGTGGAGTGGTGGAGTGCCCATGGGTGGGAGGGAGTGCGGACCGGGATGGTGGAAGACATTTGGATGTCGGGAAGGGAGGAGAGGTCGAGGGGAAGGTCGTCATCGTCCTGCATGTGGAACTCGGAGGGCTCCAGGTGCCATTGGTTGGTGACGTGGTTGTCCGTGAGGTGGCGGGTCCATTGGAGAAGGAGAGCGGGGGGGTTGCGGTAGAGGGTGTAACGTTTTGTGATTGTGAGGGGAGGCGGAGAAGGGGTGGTGGTGAAGATAGGGTCCGTGAGACGGGCCCTACCAAAGGTGGAGTAATGGTGGGGGTAATGTTGAGGGTGCAGGTTGATTGCATGCTTGCTCCTCTATGGGTGTATGTGTGGGTGAGGGGAATGGTGACCGTGCCGTTAGTGGAGATGATGATGCAATACATTTCTGTGCTGAGGGATATATGTATGCTGGTAGTGATGGTGGGGGAGTTGGAGGGGTGTGAGCGGAAGTAGGAGCCATATGGGAATTTCTTCAGGGTTGTGTAGTGAGAGAGGCTGAGGGGGTGTTGGGGGGGGGTGGATGTGGGGGTGTGGCGGGTTATATATTCTGTGGCCGTTTGAGATGAGAGGGTGTATAACCAGTGTATGGGTGGGATGGTGCCGTCTGAGCTGATGCAAGGGAGGAAGAGTGAGTGGCGGGACTGGATGAGGACTGTGGTGAGGCTAGTGTCAGCCCAGGACGAGCCTGGAACATGGCATGTGACGGGGGGGGGTGTGATGGTAATGGTGTGAATGTGATGGTTGGGGGGTACGGGTTCATAGGGTGAATATGAAAATATGTGAAGGGATACAGGGCCAGATTGTGAATGAATGGGGTTATTGGGCAGGTGGAGGATATTCACCCAGAAGGAGGATGGGTCGGATTCGATCGGGGTGGGAGTATCCAGCGGCTGGAGGGCGTCCGCGAACTGGAGGATGAACTGAGCCGGCTCTAGAAGTCGTCGATTCTGCACTGGGGGTGGGTCGTGGGGGCTGAACCGACAGAGGTGAGTGCGATCGCGAGGTCAGAGGTGAGGAGGTCATGTAGTAGAGCGACTGTTTCTTGGCCGGTGATACCGGGGAACATGGGGGAGCGGATCTTTACCCTCCGGCCTGAAACTTCAAGGGCTGAGGCATCGCGGAGAAAGTGGATTTTCTGCTGTCTCAGTTTTGTCACGAGCGAAGGGGGGGAGGCTGCAGAGGAGGGCACTGGACCGGCCGAATGGAATTCACGCTGGCGTGAAGCGAGTTGGTACATGAGGCCGACCGCTATACATGGGGTGGGAAGGACGAGGCGAATTTCTTGAAAGCCCGATCGCAGTTCGGCGGGTAGGGGTGTGTTATCGTCGCATATCGGCGTTGTGGGGTGGTGGGTGCGGGTGGGGTTCGCGGTCCATCGTGTGTGGTGGGCGAGTTCCCGTACGATTATATTTTTGATGCGGTTGGGGAGGTCAGTGAGGTCGTTAAGGCACTCGAGGAGCCAGCGGCGGGCCACCGAGCAGGCCGACGTGATCGGATCGGGGTGGGTCGGATCCGGCAAGAAGACGCCGTGGATCCAGAATCGAGCAAGGTGGGAGGGGGTGGTGGAGTACTGGCATGTGAGGAGGAACGAGTCGACCATGCGGGTGGAGAAGTCGTCGGCCTGTCCCAGGGCCATGGTTGCCGGGGGGGAGCCAAGACCAGGGGGGTCTGGAGTCCACGACGGAGAGGGTGGGGGTCCAGAGCTGTGCCCAAAATTTGTTGGGGGTGGGTTAGTTGGGAGGCGGTGAGAAACGGGGTCAGCGGGTGGCCTGCGAGTTTGTTCATGGGGTTGCAGAGGTCCGTGAAGCGGCCTTGCGTCGGGGGATCCCTCAGAAGCGCCTGCCTGTAGGTGGGGGGGGGGGGGGGTAGGGGTCGAAGACATAGCGATCGAGCAGGATTTCGAGTGGTGGAGAGGAGTATAGGGGTTAAGTGTGGATTTTCGAGTAGGTTTTTGAGTGTATTGCACGTGTTGGCTGCATGCGACCAGGCCCGATGGGACCTGAGTTTGGTGGATGTTAGCGGCGGACAGGGACGTCCGGACGCTCGGAGGGGCGCGACGTGGCGCGCCGCCATCCGGGGAGGAGGCTTTTTGTAAGCGATGTGTTTTTTGGTGTGTCGCAGTACTGTGACGGGTACATGTTTGGTTTTCGAAGTGGGTGGCGCGATAGCTGTCGGGGAGATGAAATTCAAATCACCGGAAGCTGCGCCTTTGAATGTGTACCGTCTGTTGGTGCTACGGATCCATTGACCTGGGTGAGCTAGGCGAGTGGGGAGAGGTGGATGGTACCAGTAATTCTACGGCCCTCACCAGTCTGTCGCTCGATGGGAGGCCATGCCCAGAGCGAAGCCGATCGGCGTTGCTCATTCGAGCTACCGATCCATCCCCGTTATGTGGTTCAGTAGTACTTTAGTAGTACTTTGGATCGTTTTACTGTCTTTAGTGACGGTGAGTTGAAAGTATGCAGTTCAAGTAGCCTTACATTAGGCGGAGGTAGCACACAATGTCTGTAAGGAGGTGGGTATGGCCGAGTTGGAGGCCTATATCTATGCCCGCTAGTTCCGCGCGAGTGATGGTATGTGAGGGAGGGGTGGAGGTCACCAAAATTTTGATGCGTGTGTCCGGGGCGGGGTGAGTGGCGGCCGCTCGAAGGGGGGGGGCTCCCTTCTTGGAGCCGTCAGTATGTACGAAGTCATGTCGATTTCAAGCAAGTTCTCCTTTGGTGGGGAAGTATGTAAGTGTTGTGCGTTCCGGAGGGGGTAGGTGATGGGGTGTGTGCGGTTAGGGAGGAGATGGTAGATGCCTGCGGAGTGTGGTAAGTTCGTGTCGAAGAGGTGCGGGGGTGGGATGGTGATGGTGGGGTTGGGAAGGTATGTATTGTAAATGGGTTCGTGTGTGTTGTGGCGGGCGGTCATGGTTGTGTGTGAGGGTAAGGCGGAAAGTGCGAGGGGGTTGGCGACGAGGTAGATGTCGACCATCCAACGTGTGCCGAATGGGGTGGGGATGGGGTTGCCCGTGTTTTGGTCGGGGGGTAGGAAGGTGTTTGCGTCGTTGGGGAGGGGGTAGAGGTGGGAGGGTGTATGGACAGTTGATGTATTTGGAATGTCGATAAGGTGTGTGTTCCCATTGGGGAAGTGTGAGGCTGTGGAGTGGGCGCTAGTGATTGCATGTTCCATAGCGCGGCGCATGCATTCGTGGTCGTATTCCGGGTTGGCGATGTTGGTGCCGTACCATGTGTGTGGAGCGTTGATGCCACTGGATGAGAAGACTATGTCTTCGGGGTATAGTGAGTGATAAGTGTGAGAGTGTAGGGACTTGTTGAGGGGGTCTCATTAGAGTTCCGTCTGGATGTGGAATTTGCTGCGGAGTGCTGTGAGTAGGTATTCTCTAGTGGCCCATCTGTTGCGTGTGGTGGTGGCGGGTGTTGGTGAGTGGATATCTGAGCGAGAGCCTAGGCGAGTGATGAGGTGGTAGACCTCTTCTTCGAACGAGCGGTGTGTGAGGTCGGGGCGGAAGAGTTGGAATAGGTGTTGGATGCGGGGGCCGGAGAGGGTTGTGACAGTGGGGCCGTCGGGGTTGCTGTTGGAGTTTGGAAGGTATGGTTACACGGGATGCCTAGCCGGCCCCGCTAGGGGGCCAGCAGTGGGGACAAAGGAAGTGAAAAGAGAGAGATGGCGGCCGGCAAAGGCACCGGCAGGGCCGGCCGACCGCCACTAACGGGGAAATAGAGTACCGCTATTAGTACAACACTAAGTACTAAGATAAGGACTAGCTACCTTGTACATAAGCACTAGGTAATGCAATGCTAGTGCTAACACTCCCCCTCAAGGTAGCTTAGGTCTTGTCGTCGCCCTTGCTTGTCTTTAAGGAAGGAGTCATCTTGGTCGTAGGCGTTGTTCTGGTAGCGGTATCTCAGGCCGGGTAGGTGACGCTACAGGTGCTCACAGGAACGGGATGCTACCGGCGAGTTGCCGACAATAAACTGGTCCAAATGTACTGCTTAATGTACTAGTCTGACATGTAGCGGGAAAACCGTCCACGGGCGAATTAGCTATCGCATGAGAGCGGCCGGCGAGTGCGGGTAAAAGCCAACAGGGCTGCCACAAGCGTGTAGGCACTCGAAAAGAATAGTCGGGCGCTATCGTGTCGACTCCCCCCCCTTCGCCGTGGGCAAGGTTAGAACCTCGCTTTGTCAGATGAGCGTTGCGGCGTTGCCTCGGGAAAAAACAAAAACAGTACTATTTAAAGTACGCGCGGGCCGAATTTTCGCGAATCGGTTTGAATTTGATTTTGAAACCAGATCCGGTCGATAGCATCGGTGAGCTGTGAGCAGGGTGGTGTAGACAACCAACCTAGGGCGGCCATATGTGACCATGGGCGGCTGGTGTCGGTAGTGGTAGTTCAAGCGAGTATCTGGGTTGCACGCTCTTCTCCTTGGGTGGCGGAGGCGGTACTGCTAGCCTAGGGCGGCCACGGGGGACCTTGGGCGGCTAGCGTCGGTGTTGACTTCAGAGCGAGTATCTGGGTTGCACGCTCTTCTCCTACTTGGGGCTGCCGTATTTCGGAGGTCTGACTATCCCGGGTAACGTTGTGGGGGGCCCATAACCTGTTGGAGTTTGGAAGGTATGGTTACACGGGATGCCTAGCCGGCCCCGCTAGGGGGCCAGCAGTGGGGACAAAGGAAGTGAAAAGAGAGAGATGGCGGCCGGCAAAGGCACCGGCAGGGCCGGCCGACCGCCACTAACGGGGAAATAGAGTACCGCTATTAGTACAACACTAAGTACTAAGATAAGGACTAGCTACCTTGTACATAAGCACTAGGTAATGCAATGCTAGTGCTAACAGTTGCAGACTGCGGAGGATGGCAGTGTCATGGAGGGTGGGGTGGGTGCGTATGGTGAATGTGCCGGTGGGGAGCATGTCGAGGTCTGGGTTGATGGGGTCGTGGTTGAGTGTGATTAGGGGATGCGTCCATGGGGTGGGTCCAGGGTCGGGTAGTATGGGTGTTGTGGAGGGGACGAATCCTGAGTTGAATGCGGTGAGGGCGGTTGAGCCGGAGGGTGTCTCACTGATGGTGTCGTGGAGTTGTAGGCAAAGGGCCCACTTGACCTCGTGTAGGCGGGTGAGGTCGTGGTGCTAGCCACGTTCGCACCAGTCGCATTGCCACGTGACGGGTCCCTGAGCGGGGCGGCAGTGGGAGTGGACGGCAAAGTGCGGGCACGTACAATAGGTGGAGGTGGGAAGGATCGCGGACAACGTGAAATAGTCCGGACTTCTTTTGCGAAAGAGCAAGGAAGCAGCGCGTATGCATATGCGTGGAGGTACTTAATATAGAAAGACGCGCGGTAGACAAATGTACAATGCAATGCAGTTCCATCATTCATATCTTGTAAGTAGGATGGATTACAAGAAGAACAGCATGAGCACGGACAGGGAAAAAGGGAGGAGAAACAAAAGGGCAAGAGTGACAAGAGGATCACGGAATATCTTGTAAGTACTAAAATCCAGATCGTCTGCTTGCTTTTAAAAACGACCAATATTATCGATTTCCTATAATAACCAACGTGTCAAATTTGATTCGTCGAATCGGACGATATATTTTGCCAGCCTCGTACGGATAGATTCGCCAGACCTCTGCCTCGTCACTACGCTTCGCCTGCTGCGCAGGCGATATCACCCGCGGATAGCGCCCCCGATTCGGACACACAGAAGGACGAACCCCAACAGCTTCAGTACCTTTGCCCCTCTCCCCCCCCCCCAGTCCTTCAGGAAGAACCGCCGAGGGTGTGATTCGGACAATAGCAGACATCACAAGGTACCACCCACCCCATAAGCCAGCCGTGCATATCGCTCAGTATTAAGAATCGCAACTGGAGTTCGCGGAATGTGTGTCGGAAGCGAAGTTCCGAAGTTCCGAGCAGTTTGTTTCGTTTTCAGAGACCCACAGGATGTGTTACCCGCGCGAGAGTCGGGACCACTATTTCTTTGTAATTGCGTCGCAAGTACCTGCAAGACGCGTTTAGCTGCGTGTGCAGGCGATTCCAGGTACTGGTAGCGACTCTGTGTATGCGCATTGGGGACGTAGTCCGCGATGAGTTGCGGCATATCTGGCATTAGTTTTGCTCGCTTACCAAATAGCAGTTAAGTACGCGAACAGCAGGCAGCACAACTTTCATCTCGATATGTTAATGAATCCGTCCTTTGTATTTAACGCCATATTTATTCTTCCATTATCCGATAGCTCAAAAATTTCTTACAAGAAAAAGCAGTGGAGGCCACCAAGCAAGAAAAAGAAAGAAAGGAAGAAAAAACCTAAGCCCGAGGAACAGGAAGGCATGCCACAGCATCAGCACTGCCTTCCTGAAAAGCGTCGCGAAGATAAGAACCCAGAGTGCCATGAAGAGCAGCAGAAAGACGTTGCATGAATTCTCGTCGCACATCCCCCAAAAAACGCCGAAACGGAAGAGAAGTAGATCGACGATAGATTATCCGATAGCGATATCCGGAATTGGTATTTCGTAAATAAATTTATTCTCGCGATCAATTGCAGCAAGGATAATGCCTGTTTGTTGTGTAGTCATACAGACTCTCGTCGGCAAGTATAGCTAGACACGGTTGTTTTAGAAAACGTTACGACCTTACAGTTCGCGCAACCTCTATCAGCGCGTCGAACTAGAAGATTGAGCAACAGCCTCCTCGCCTCCTGCATCAATGCATCATTGCCTCGGCGAGCCTTATATTCAGATTGAGAAGGTGGGGACAACACGTCTTGACGTGTCTTGATCAATATTAGTAGCTTCCCTTTCCTCCACTCGCTAGCTGCTGCTACCCTAGCGAATTTTCGCAAGCCGTTGTCTGCAATTGGCGGCCTCCGGGCTCGGTTGCGATACTACCTGTTGCCGTTTTGGTGGCACATATGGAACAATGTCCTCGATATTCTGTACTGGTACTGCTGGTGACTTGGATGTCGCTCGCTACCTGCGTATCTTCGAATAGATTGCGTAATGTACAGAATGAAGGATGTTATCCGTGGATGTTGTCCACATCAGCTTTAATTACGGATACATGTACTGCTAGGCTTCACTGTCACCCCAAATACGGCCCCAAAAACAATCCGACGACGACACACGCAATAATGAGCCAATTATTACGCAGCAGCAATTCCTCCCCCGCGTACATGTAAAGTACGGGTACTAGATACAAAGTAAAAAATATATGAGGAATAATTAAGTGTTTTTATGTGATCTGCCTTTAATGATAATTGGATCTGCCAGATGATAATGATTTAATGATAATTAACGCTATAGTTGCTTGGGTACCAGTGTCGCTGCAGGTACCCGTACTCATACCAGCAGCACACAGTGCTGTCAGATATTACGGCCTGCTGGTCACACCCTTTTCACCTGCCACCCGCCCACCCCCAGCGACGCGTGGGGACGACGTGCCTGAGCAGACCAAAGTCACACCTTCGACAGCACCCCCGGCGACCCGACACCGAGGGATAGATTCTTGACGCCTTCTTAGAAACTGTATTTTTCAATTGCTGGAATTTGTGTCATCCTTCACTCACTTGAGGGAATCCCCGTGTCGGAATTCAGCTTCCGACAGCGTCAAGCCGCCAGATATTATATTGTCACAACCCCTGTCGCCGAGAAGCATTGCCAAGCGCACGTGAGCTCCTCAGGCCATATTGTACCCCCGTGTTTATGATCTATTTGCATCTCTCTCCTTTTATCACTTGAGACGTGTGCCAGCCAGCTCCGCGGGTGGCCCTTTCCGCCGGCGGCCGAACCGTCGTATATCGCCATAACCGTCTCCGTACGCACGCGAGTAGTGTTAACTGCGTTCCGGACGACCCTTTCCTCTCGTCATTATTCCGTCAACTACCTGCCCCTCCTTATGCCACCCCCCCACCCGCTCTCACATATTAGATTTGGTACTGTCCGGCGTATTTGCGATAGTGCCAGCGTCTGCCTCCAATTGTTGCCCTTCACAATATGCGGCGTGTCGCCGTTTTGTAGCGCGTCGCGCCGATAATGCGACGAGTTAATTGTCCATAGCTCGCACAGCACAGCGCAGCACCGGCCACACGTATCTGCTCCCGTCAGGCGCTACTTCGCGCTTCCGCCCGGCTGACGGTGTGCTGCCTTCCTGCGCCTGCACAGGACTGCGTACTTGCGACGAGCAGATATGTTTGGGAGCTCCGTGGTGCAGGAGGTGGACTGGGTGCAGCTGGGCCGTGTCCTGGCTGCCGTCTTCCCCATATGGATTTTCGGCGCCGTGGTCGGCTGGATGGTGAGCTCTGATCCACACCATCCACCCCCAGCTGCACCTCCTGACACGTCGTGCACTACATGGAGCGACCGTGTTCTTAGTTCCCCCAGTGACACAGGTTTTGTAACTCAGTATTCTTTCCTGATGTCGTTTCTTCTGCAGCTGCCACGGCCACGATGGTTCCAGAGCACCAGGGCAGGGATACTTTTCAGCGCATATTTGCCGTGGTTCAGGCAGGCGGCGCTGTGGCTTCATGCGGGGATGATTATCAGGTGAGGCACGTGAAGGGGGACAGAGAGGGCCCAGGAATTGTGAGACACAGCAAGTGCGGTCATTGCGAAAGGAGGGCTGCCCGTTGTGAGGTTGATGCAGTATGGCAATGCACTGAAGCGTTACGTGCGCGCTGTTGCTCCGTCTTAACTGCAGGGAGATTTGGACGTATTGCACGTCGCCTGGTACCTTCCATGCGCTGGTGTCCGCGACGGTGAGCTTCCTAAAGGGTCAGGGCTTTAAATGGCCAGCGGCGGAGGCAGAGCATAGCAGCGCAAAGGTGCATGCGGTGGAGGCTGAGGGTGGCTGGTACATCAGCCACGCGGACTTGGAGCTGTTCAAGGACCGTTGTGAGCGCGAGGTGCCGGTCCGCGGCGCGGGGGAGTGGGAGATGATCTGTGACAAGGGCACGGACGACCTAGAGTACAAGTCGTACCGTAGATCGCTGCCGGTGAGCACTACAGCCCCCTCTGTTCTCCACCCTCCCACCCCATGCGCCCAAGTTTTCCCCACTGCACCCTTTCCAAAGCAACAGTGCTATGAAAGTATCCCTGTCTTTTTACGTATCGCAACGCCCTGCATTTGCGCTTGCGTATGTGTGTGTGTGTGTGCGTGTGTGCGTGTGTGCTGCTGTCTGTCTGTCTGTCTGTCTGTCTGTCTGTGTCTGTTGGGAAGAGAGATAAGAATTGAAGGCTGTTCGAAAAGAATTGCATTTCATTCCGATCGACTGACTTTTTGTTCTGCCCCCCCCCCCCCCCCCCCCCCCCCGCCCCTCTGCTTTTAAAGAGTGGTATCACCGAGTATCGGAGCACTACCATCTCCTACGACGCCACCGCACCCGAGTTTATGGACTTCTTCCTGAATGATGACCTGCGTCCCATCTGGGACAACATGATCACGCACACCTCGGTTGTGGAGAACGGAGACTTCAGCAGCCGCGACCAGGTGGTCCGCTGGGTGCGCACCTTCCCCTTCTCCTTCCTGTCAGACCGAGAGTACGTGCTGGCGCGCCGCTTGTTTGTGGAGGGCGACTCCTACTACGGCATCACGAAAGCCGTGAAGCACCCCGCCGCCCCTGTGGGCCGCATCGTGCGCGTGGACAACATCCACTCCATGTGGCGCAGCCGCACAAGTAAGGCACATTACATTGCATGCAGGCCCAATACCGTTTGGGGTGTTATTTAAATGTTACATCTTGCTTATGTTTATTTTCTTCGACTTTTTCTACGTGTTACCAGATATGTTTAGATCTTTTATTCAGTTTTGACTTCATGTTTTTGGGGGTGGGGGTAATTCACCCCAGGGTGAAGTGCGCACCCGTTCATGCAATGTAAATGTATAATGGGGGGGGGGTTGAACTTGTAAGATTCAGTGGCAGGGTCAAATAGTGCTTCTGCTTTTTACTGACGACGTTGTCTGGATGCACAGTCCCCTCCCCCCGCGGTAACGGCGAGCTGGCGTGCGAGACGGTCCTGCTGCACTGCGAGAACATGAAAGTGCCTGAGCGGTTGGCGCGCTTTGCGGTGCGGCACGGCATGTGGGGCTTTGTGAAGAAGATGGGCCCCTGCACGCGCAAGTTCCTGCGTGAGAGGCGCGCGCGGGTAGACAAGGTAAATCCCTCTCCCCAAAGGAATTGATAGGCGTATACCCTTCTAAACTGTGCAGTGTGTCGCTTATGTGTGACGGCACATACAGGCACAAACGCACACACACACATACATACATGCGCAGCCTCATGCAGTTAAGAGGGACACCCTCATCATCTTCGCGAGCACAGACGCACAGACACAGACACACACACACACACACACATACATACACACACCGAGAAGTGAGGCGGTGGAGAGAGAGCACTCACATAGGCACTCACACAGACACAAACATAGATACACAGACACACGCGCGCGCGCACGCACACACGCACGCGCGCGCGCGTGAGGGTGAAGTCTCATTTTTACATACACTGACTCGTCCTGTCAAGTTTTGAATTCACTGAAGCCGCGGCGTCGCCCATGTGACACCAATCGCCGTTTGCGGAGGGTTATAAATGGGAATAGTGGCTAAGCTCTGCTGTTATTATTCTGCCTGCTCGTCTGCAGTTTTCGCCAGACCCTCAAGCCTTTGGGTCGGAGTCAGCCGTGGTGCCCTCCCCCCGCGTCAGCCCTCGCCCGCAGCGCCCGCACCCTACACTGAAGACCAGCGCCAGCGAGCCTCGATTTGCGCCCCACCACGGCCCCACCTCAGACAGCAGCTCCGCCGGCTCTGGCCGCAGCAGCTTCTCAGACCTCGTCTCCATCGCGGAGGACGGCGAGCTGGAGCATTACAGCGGGATGCGGCGCGGGCAGGGTGTGGCGGAGGCGGGGGTGCCGGGGATAGGGCGCTCCAAAAGCGCGGCCAAGCTGGGCGCGATGGTGGCGCTGGGCGTGATGGTCAGCATGGGGCCGGGGGCCATTAAGCGGAGCCGCAGCACGCCCAAGCTCGCGGAGAAGGGGAAGGGGCTGCGTCGCAGGAGCAGCGCCAGCAACGCCTGAGGAGCACCTTTTCTCACCCCCCCCCCCCCCCCCCCCCACCCTGTTTTCAACCGGTCCCTCGTCTTTTTCTAAAGTCTAGGCGTTGCTCTGTAAGCAGCGCACGTGAGCTTGGATGTAACGTCCACTTGCTGTCACGTTTTTTAAGTACATATAGTGTTGTGGGCTGCATTCCATCATCCACCGTCTGTGGTGGCATCGGGTGGGCGCCATTAGTAGGTATATTTAGGCAGGCAATTGGGGTTTTCGGCCTCCCTCGTGCTTTTTGTAAGCTTCTTCCACGACGAGCCTGCCGGGGGTGTGCTTTGCCGGTGCAAGTGACCCCCTGATGCCCCCCTTTCAGCGCTGTTCGTTGGGAACGGTGTTCGAGAGCTTTTTGTGTCCCACCGCATGATGCGCCCCATGCAGGGAGGTGGTCCGTGTTGCACTGCGTTGTTTGTTCTCGTCTCATGAAATGGGTGGAAAGGTCGGAGACTGCCATCTCTTAGACATTGCGTTGTTTTTCATTTACCCTCCAATTTGTTAAGATGGGTGGTATGGTAGTGAGGGGGGGGCGCGGGGCTGGTGAACATGAAACCTCTCCCTCACATTATCGTGCCAATTGGAAGGTGCTCTCCTCATCTGAATATAAAAACACGAGATGTGAGCTGGCCACTCTTCCCTGCCATACGTTTCAACTTGGTACAGGACATTGAGGGCCTGGCGTCAGAGGTTGCTGTTCTCGATATTGAACTAGTCGGGCAAATGAAAATGCGGCTAAAATGGAAGGGACTTAATACGGGGACTTCCGGGAATCGAACCCGGGACCACTCGCACCCTAAGCGAGTATCATACCACTAGACCAAAGTCCCATATACTCGTAATCCAAATCAAGATGTATATATAATAATAATTTCCTAGTCTTGGTCCGGTGCAGTGGCATTCCGCCTGGTGCGGTGCAGTGGCAAGTCTGCGGGCTTTTGCCCGTATCCACTAGTTCTTTCCTCCTTATATTCATACTACCCGTACTTTGATTATTGATCGCGTTTGATCGTTTTGGGGGGAATGATGTGCGACGTGAGTTCATGCAACGTCTTTCTGCTGCTCTTCATGGCACTCTAGGTTCCTATCTCCGCGACGCGCTTTTCAGGAGGGCAGTGCTGACGCTGTGGCATGCCTTCATGTTCCTCGGGGTTTTTCCTCTTTTCTTCTTTTTGCTTGGTGGCCTCTACTGCTTTTTCCTGTAAGGAATTTTAACTTTTGTAACTGAAAAAATACGGGATTATTATATTGGCGGTTTCCGCCGCATTTTCTTTTAAGAAAAAAAAAGAAATTCGAGTCTTTTTCGCAACAATGATCGAGCGGTCGTTTCATGGACAGACGACTTGCTGAGGATCCTTAGGTTCTTTCCCTTATCTTTTGCGAATGATGGCTGAGTTCATCTTCGGTTCTTTCCCATATTGATTCTTTTTAGTATTGGAATCAGGAAATCCTTAGGTTTTCCCCCCGCTATTGATTCATTATTTTGCTTGGCGGTCTCACCTCCTACCAATAGGGATTATTCACAAGCTGGTTTGAGATGGCCAGATACCCTTTTTTCTGGACAATCAGACGAAACAAGGTTTTATTATTGAGTGGCGAGAAAACCAAATCTGAGCACGGAGCGCTCAGATTTTTATGTTATTTCTATATGGACACGCAAGAAAGAATAGCGACCCGCTTTCAGGTATCCATAGCAACAGTCCCCTGCGATCTGGTCGCGGGTCGCGAAGAGACCAACCGCGTTGCAGCAGGCGACTGAACTTGAATATAGGCTGCCCCTAAACTCGCTGAACACACAGCGTGTAGCGGTTGAGATCGACAGCATATGAGGATGGACTGGCTGCAGCGCGCGTGGGGGGCGTGGGAGTACCAAGAGGCGACGGCGCCCAGCTGTACAGGTACCGGCGGTGGCACGTCCACCTCGTCTAGGCAACGGTCGGGGATGGTCAGTCAGGTGCGGTGCTGGGAGCATGGGTATGGTGCATTTGTTGTTGGAAGCATCAAGCGGTCGAATTGGAAAGGGGAGAGGAGGGGCGGAAGTGCTGTGATGCTGTGAGAGGTGACATAACGTACTTGACTTGTTGAAGGTGACGGGAAACTAGCCTTGGCTGTGGACATTATTTACGAAATTTGAAAGCACCAGGGTTATGTCCTGCCTCGCTGATGTGGCCCCGCCTTGCTCGCAGGAAAAGCTGGAACAGTTCTATGACAGAGGATATAAGCTGTTCGACTCGACAGGTGGGTGCTGGTGCTGCTATTTTGAGAATGGGCGAACGTTCTGTTGTGCTGCTCGTGGGCCAGCGAAACACGTCAATTTTCACAGCTGACATTATCGCTTGAAAGTTTGGACGAAAGTACGGTTGCCGGCAACTAGCTACTGACGAGACGACCTGGTGGCGTAGATTTTGTTCAGTTTCTACGAGAGACGCACCGTGCGGGGCGTGACATCGAGGATATCGTTTCTCGGCGGCAGGCAGCCATTTTCGAAGAGCTTGGCGTCGAGGTGCGCCTTTGAAACGGGCGCCGTCGTTCCTTGGAAGCAACGTGCACACTGGACTCACCCACAAGCATAGCTTTGCTTTCCGCATCAACCCCCAAACGGTTGCTGTCTCGGTACTCATGCGCATGATGTACTTGGTAGGGTGCCTTTGGTGTGAGCTGCCTGGCGAGAGTGAAGGCAGAGTACGGTCACGACCCTTCGACTATGCGCAAGTTTTACCTCTTTGCGCAGAGGTGCGTGGCATACGTGTGCGTGTCTGTGCCCCTTGTATACACTGCATGAAAGAACTTGCCTGGGGTGCGTGGTAGCACAAGGAGTAGGGATGTGCTGAGTGTGGGGCTGGCGGGGCGGCGGCGTCATCAGAGAGGAGCTGCTGATGGATGAGGTGGAGCTGCCGGAAGAGCAGGTGCAGCAAAAGAGGGCGCTGTTCAAGCAGGTGCTGCGAGCTATTTAGTCTGTGGACTGCTTCCCATCCATCACCATCCACCCTATTCCCTGACCTCCCTGCTCTCTATCCACCAACCACTCTCCTATTCACATACTTGCCCTGCCATGGAGTGACGCACTACCACATTTTTAATCCTATTGAACCATCAATTGCGGTCATTCACCTCACACAATACTCCTTAACCTTTTATATGTCCACCCATAAACTGCGACCATATCCGTCCACCCTTCTCTATCCGTTAATTCCGTCCCTTAATTGCTCAGCCCATCTCACTCCATTTTACCCTTTTCGGCTGTCCACTAATCAAATTGTCTCATATCCCGCCACCCACATTCCACCTTCCACCCTTTCATTCCCTATTGTTCCTCCATCCATGGTATTTCTATCTACATTGACAACCTCCCCCTTTTTTTTCCATCCAACAGCCTAGAATAGTCAATCCACCCACCCATATGCCTCACGATCTATTCAATCTGCCTCCATCCACGTCCCATTCACCTATCGCGTTTCCCTGCCTCGATGCGCCCATCCACGGGCGACCCCACCTACTCACCCTCTCCTTCAATCATCCATTTAAGTAGGTGAGCATCCATTCACCCACACGCCCCCTTTCCCCCTCCCCCACATATTTATCCGCCTCTCTATTCACCGCCCGCCCGTCAATCCACTTTTCCACCGGTTCAACCATTCATCCAACCCCTCGCACACCTTCCCATAACGTCTACCTATTCGTCCGTTTCAACTCTTAATGCATTCCGTGTACTCATCAATGCATCCCTCCAGCAAAGCGTTGCTCCCCGCTCATCAGCGTTGTAGTAGCGAGCTCACCACTGCCATCTGTCGTTTCACCTCATTGGTAGATAATTTCACTCATCGGATCCTTAACTCATCGTCTCGTGTGCCTATTGTCTCCCTCCTTCCATATTCGTTGTGCAGCAAGAAGCACTCGCAGCGCGGTTGCAACACATGTCGGTGTCAGAGCGACAGCAGCTCCTCATCCAACAGCAGCAGGTATGGCTGGGCAGGATGCCTACTCACAGCAATCGCCCACCCACAGCTCACCTTCAACCCACCTGCGCTCGTAGCTTGAATGTTGTGGGTGGGGGGGACTGACACGATTGTTTCACATGGGAGGCTTGACTCGCGGTCTGACTGTGGAGCCCACGCTGTTCAGATGATGCAACACTTGCACGAGATGAGCGAGGCGGAGCGGCACGAGTTCCTGCAAGAGTCAAAGCTTGCCGCATCCGCAATCATGCAGGAGGTGAGGCGGCTGTCCCACCATTCACTCCCCCAGCTGCCACATAACATTGCCCCCCCCCCCCTCCCCCTTCTTCTCGGTATCTTCGTCCGCACTTCGTCATTTTATGGTGCTTCATTCTATTACTACGTTTATGGTTCGGTTGCATTTATGTATCCATCGTGTTTATTAACTACGATATCAATGTATCCAATTTCAGTAACACTGGCTGGTGGTTGACAGCTCCTATGTTTCAATTTTTTGTTCATTTAAAGAAATGCAAAGTGAATGCTGAATGACTGACTACGCATTGTGTGTGTGGGGGGGGGGGGGTGCGCAGATGGGCGGCCTTTCTCGACCAGTTTGAGCTCCTACACTTCCGAGGGAGGACAGTGAGCTCGCGGGGTACATATCTTTCGCGAAGGATGGCGAAGGCGCCGCGATGGCACTGGCAGGAGCAGAGCCCGCGGAGGCCATAGAGTGCCAGGTAACATGTTATTTCAAAACCGGGGTTGACGGCCTCTTCGGCCACACCTCATGTAGAATATTGATAGGTCATGTAAGTCTTTGCTTTAGCCGGAATGTAACGAAACGCTCGTGACGTGGGGGTGTGAATTTACGGGAGCTCGAGTGCTGTGGGGGGCGGGATGGACCCATGCACGATGTGGACCCTGCTGTCGCTCAGAGCCCGAATTGAGTCTTCCCGATGGCGGTGTTGGCGCCTGAGATGGGTCCCACCGGTGTGATGGCCATTGCCGCCCCAATATCCGAGTCGCAGCTGTTGAAAGAGTGCGAGTCGCCGACGTAGGTAGTGCCAAAACTCGACGGCGACATCGCCTGCAACAACAGAATAATCGTTAAATTCTGAGAGTGAAGAGGGGAAGAGCTGCAATCTTCATATATACTACACCTAGCGGCGTAGCTTGGTTGTTTTGCTACTGCTCAGCACACACGTATCGATAGAGCAGCGTATTCACTTTGGCGCACAAGTGAACGTGTTTTGAATCACAAGCAAAGCATTAACAGGTAATACCATAAATGCACTAGGTAAACGTATGAGAAGGATTGCGTATCGCTTACAGCAGCAAATACATGATTTCGGTGTAGAGGCCTGAACAATTGTGTTGTGCTAGTATAGCTTCGGCGATCGTGACATACTAGGACAGATGTTGCTGTGGGGAGGAGCTCACCGTGACTTGATCCCTGGTGGGCGACACGCGCACAGCACGGCCCTGAGCTATTAGCGACCTCCAGTTCGGCGATTCCTCGGCGCCGGGCACAGGCTCACTGTTGCCTCGCCTCAGTCGACCGAGCACTCCCGAGATTACCTCGCCGGCGCTACGAGACGCGCGCTGCATGGACTGCGCAGCAAACAGCAGTGTTAAGCCCACGAAGTCACATTCATGCATTTGCTTACTCGCAGCCCAGTAGAACAGGCGACACGAATGCGGAATTCCGGACGACAAGCAGTATTTGGTCGGTAATATGCAAATGCGACGGGAGTTGACGCTGCAGAGTCGAGAATGGTTGAAGACACGGACCCTTTTTTCTTCTCGCTCCTCTTCAACGGCTGCGGCCACCATGTCGTCTAGCTCGTTAGTGCCGGCTGCGGCAGCCCGCTCGATGCAACTCAGGGTGCTCTGCGTCTTCAGTCGCATCCCTGCCCCACCACCCCTCAGCCGGCGCCGGGACTTCGCGTTGCTCGCCATAGCTCGCGCCTTGACAACGCTAAACACGCTGTGCCCCATCGCCGTCTTACCGCGGTCCGTCTCTGGCGGCGGCAACCCCGTTACAAACTCGTCCATGAGGCTATACAGCTCCGCGCTCATCTCCGGCCAGTCTATCAGCATCTTCTCCAGATCGCTCTTGGACAGGCTGTACAGTTCGCTATACTCCACAGCCGTCACTGTCGCCGTCCGAGGCGTGCCCGTCAGGCAGCTGTACTCGCCAAAGAATTCGCCCGTCTGCCATCACCAGGGCACAACGTAGCGAACACGGCGTGAACATCAGGACATGATTGAACATACACGGGCATTATTGCTCATAGCTTTAGGTTAATTCCCGACAGCATATCATTATATATCATATGTCCGTCTTTGTATGTATAAGCATCAGAACACAAAGGGATAAAAGGACATAGATGCATAAATAGGATCGGATATGAGACATGAGTTCAGGAACACGACGGTAGGGGGCTGTATATCACGACCGGCAGTTGCATATACGAGTGCAGTGAGAAAATTGTGCGTCACCTGAAGCTCGCCCATTTTGACGAAGACTTCCTCCACTTCGGCAGGGTCCTTCATGCTGGCGCAGTGCTTGATGGAGAAACGCACCTGCGCGCGCACGTCGTCCGGCGCCGCCGTTAGCGTGCCCTTGGCGCCGGGAGATGCGCCGTTCGCCTCCGTCCGTTTCCGTCGCATCGTGGGCCCCGACCTTGCGGTCGGCCGGCGCGGCACGTGCACCTCCAACCGCCCCTCGCCGATGAAATACATCTCGTCGGAGCGGTCGTCCACCTGCCCAATGACGAGTCGAATCCCACGTTCAGATGATGGGAACAAGGTTTCATATTGACGCAGATTACACTGTCGTTCAATAAACTGCATATTAAACAACCTATTCAGACGGCGAAGATGGAAATAAATGTTGATAATGGATAAGAAAATAAAAGCATAGGAAAGCGACGGTGGCGAAGATGTCGGGGTGGGGGTGGGGGGGAAGTTACCTCCATGATGACGTCGCCGGGGCCATAAAACTCGAGTTTGAAGAATGACACTAGGTACGCCATGAATTGCTTGCTTTTGTCGTGGAACAGGGGCACCTTGCTCAGGATGTCGGAGTGGAGGTAGAGCAGCACCTCCACGCGCAGGGTGGCAGACAGCCCCTGGTGCCGCACAGCCGAGTACTCAATACTCGGGCTTATACTCAATACGGGCGAGTTTTACTCAATGCCTCAGTGTCTACTACCACTTCAGCATTATTTCCGTGTTGGCATGACCCCAAAAAAATTTGCGAGCGGACTGACGTCAGCCGGCAAATCAATGACGAATATTAACGCAAATAAAAACAATACCCAAAACAGCCATCCTCGAAATTGGAGATTCGACGCTGGGTGGTGCACTGAGACGCGAGGTAGCGTGTTTTTTTGGGGGTGACAGCCACGCATCTTTAGCCACGCATCTGATTGATCCGCCTATAATGGCCAGAAATCATAAAATGAATATTGACAGCTTCATGTGAGAGCGGTGGAACATGTTGGCCCTTGTTCCTCTGCTTCATCTACGAAAGAAATGATTACATAAACTGCACAATGCCAAATGACGATAGAATAAGGGGCACTATGGGCCGCTTGTTTAGAATATAGCCGAGAGCAACGTTCGGAAAACGGATTCTTTCGGCATTTGATATAGCAGTTTCCTTTATGGTGCTCACGGCATCCGTATTGGATGGGATACTATCCTTTAGAGGTAGCTACGATGAGCGGATCGAAAGAGTAGTAGCAATGCGGCTTCATATGATAAACTGTTGCTATGCACGCCAGTTGAGTAGACAAGCGCCAGCCGCGACTAACGGCCAGGAACGACGGAGCGGGGGAGACGTCAGTGGCGGGCGCACCTGAATGATGTTGTATGCGCGGTGGCCGTACTCGCGCTCCATCACATAGTATCGGTACCGCCTCACTCGACTGGCGAGGTCCTTCGGAATCTGCGCCCGCCATTCCCGCCAATAATCAGCAACCAAAGAACCGTACCGGGGTACCGCTACTGCGTCACGGAACACCATGCCACCGCACCCAGCGCCGACTACGGGAGGCAAATCAACAGGTGCAGCTATTAAAACATGAATATCGGATCAAAATCGTTCACGTGGCGCGCAACGCACCTTCGCGTTTGTGAGGAAGTCGTCGAGCTCCGCGCGCTGCGAGGCCATCCGGTTGGAGTGCGAGTTCATGGCCGCCGCCACGCTGGCGACGCTGCTCATGAAGTACGCAAACGCGGTGACGCCGACGAGCATGCCCACCATGCACCAGATCCGCTCCCCCGTGTGCTGCGGCACGATGTCGCCGTAGCCGACGGTCGTCATGGTGGACATCGCCCAGTACATCGCCGCGACGTAGGTGTGCCATATTTCCGAATCGTCCAGCTTCTGCAAAGGCAGCGCCGCTATCATTAATGCGACGGTCGCGCATAGCCAGCATAACTCAAAACACATCATCGTCAAACGCAATCATATTTCGCGGACATTTCATGAGCACACACCCAACACATAGCTACGACGTGGGCAGAAAACACGTAAAACACAACGAGAAGCAACTTGCCACTTGTGTTCGGTGAGAAAGACCCTCCACATAAAAAAGAACACTTTCAAATTTCCGATCTGTGATGTGGCGTGAAAAAGTAAACCCTAAACAATCACGCGAAACACGCTAATTAAAGTCGTAAGTACCCAACGCAACCACTCAAAATATTTCTGTACGGGAAGCAATTATGGCCATACGCATCGACCTGTTCATTATTTCCAACATAGCGACACCCATTCAATCTTACTGGTAACACGACGAAGGTGGAAGGAGGGGAGGGGGGGGTAACGCCTACCGCGCTGCTGATCCAGGTGTCCTCGTCGCGGTTGTCGTAGGAGTTGGAGGTGAGGAAGAAGACGCAGGCGGAGAAATGCAGCAGCGCATAGGCGGAGGCGAAGAGGAGCACCAGCTTGGCGTTGGACCAGCCCAGAAACTCTTCCACGCGCTTCATCACGTACGGCAGCTGAATCACGTGGATCACCTTCACCAGCTTCACCAGCTGCATTACCTGCGGGATGGGGTTCCCAACAGCGACACAGGGGACACACACTCACAGAAAATCACACCACACGATCGCATGTTGCAACAACGCGACATTCGCATCGGGGTCTGTTATTAGGGCTTAGTCAAAGTTTTATTCAATGATGGATAGTTGGGGTCAGAGTCACGGGCAACATTCCTGAAAAGTCCCCAAGCCCTGAATTATGTCAAAGCCTAATACAATGCGTGCTCAGTTGGTGGAATATGCGTCAGTAAGACCGAAACTTGCACGAACATCGATTAAGATCTTAATATGCGCCACGTTAGGTTATTCTCTTGCTGGTGTGACATTGATAACTAGAGGCCCATAGTTGTGCTTCGTCAATGCCTTTCTGCTGATTTTGCACACACACACACACACACACACACACACACACACACACACACACACACACTCACTCACACACACACACACACACACACACACACACACACACACACACACACAAACGAACGCAGTCGTGGAGCTATGAACGACTGCACACGGGCACAAGCATGCGCACTCGCGCGTACACACAGACACCCACGCACAGGTACACGCACAAGCACAAGCACACAAGCGCGGGCGCACGCCCCCCCCCTTCCCCCCCCCCCGCTATCCCTCCCTGCCTCCCTCCCTCCCTCCCTCCCTCCCTCCCTCTCCTTCTCCCTCCCTCTCTACCTCTCGCTCCCCCCCCCCCCCCCCGTTCTTAGCGATGCGCATGAGTTACAGACGAATCAAAATCCCAATCTAAACTGCTTAAATTCACTCCATTCACCCCTATGTTCCAAACCCTGAGATCACATTAAGACACCGAATCCGATTGAGCTGATGATAGGGACAGACAGACAGACAGGCAGATTTTACTAGCAAATTAATGCAGTGGAGTAAAGGGGGTGGGTGGGTTCTAGCCAGGCGTCACCTGCAGAATGTTGTAGGACCAGTGCGTGGCGTCAAGCAGCGGCAGCAGGAAGCCCAGGGGGTTGGCCGCCAGCAGGTCAACCGCCAGCCACGAGCTCGCGTAGGCCAGCAGCATGTGCAAGGGCTCCACCACCAGCTTCCCCTGCGGCCCGTAGTACACCGTGCGAGCGTTGACGTAGACGTCGAGGGTGAAGACGACCTGGATGAGGACCTCGGAGCCAAGCAGCAGCCGGTTGGCGCTCGTGACCTCCTGGCCGAAGCAGACGGCGAAGGGGGTGTAGATGCAGGCCCAGCAGGCGGTGCACATCATGACAAAGTCCCAACGCATGCGGTTCTTCGCGGACGGGTAGTACGGGCCCCACAGCAGCGCGCGGAGGAAGAAGAGCGCGATGCCGCTCCAGTTGCCGGGCACAGTCTCACGCCAGTGGTTCTGAGGGCAACCGCGCATGCATCAAACAACCACACACACACACACACACACACACACACACACACACACACACACACACACACACACACACACACACACGCACACACACACACACACACACACACACACAAGTGATCATCCAACCACGTCTGACATTGATCTCATAATCTCATTCGCCACCGAGAGAAAAACCCCAAACTGGCAGATTTCGATAAATTTGAAGCATACAATGCTTCGGAGGTCTTTTATCGCATTGCTGGCAGTGCACGCCTGTGACAGAGGCACTTTTTGTTGAGAGGATGGGCTATTGAGGCGCCTCGGACAAAGGTTAACACTCTGACGACATAATGCAATTTCGAAAACCTGACAAACGCGCCGAACTCGAATACTATTGCTATCATTGCTTGAAAATTAAGGGCAAAATTCAAAACGAGAGGGTTTATTAACCTTAATTTTACATGACATTCGAAAACTGGAAAATTTTTCCGACAATTTAAGGAAAGCATGCCAAACTCTTGATAATACGGTGACCTTAGGTCGAGTTTGTTCGGTACATCAAGACCTTAATGTACATGGGCTGCTCCAACACCACAGGGGGGGATGCCACCCCCTACTATGTGACTGTGTTTTACATAAATCATTTGGAGTGTCAGCATAAGCACAAAAAAGCCTTCCTGAATACAACAGGCACTCTTGACACGTCGACATTTTTGGCGAGTAACGACGATTTCATTCGGAAATCATGAGTCGAGATACCGAGACAATCGCGCAGCGTTACAGCTTGCATGTCGTCAACGCCCTTAGGAGAAAACTGGAGAATTACAGTTAGGGACAAATGAGCGCTGCAAAGGTAATTGCCCATCATCGTGGGAGAGTTTGACGTTTGAGTGGCGGATCCATTACATAGAATATTATCAATACATATAATTCTTTCAGGATATTAGATGCTGCCATTACACGAACAGAGAAGTAGACAAGCAAAGAGGGGGAAAACGAAGTAAGGAGAAGATGAAAACAGGACGCCTGGGCATTTTGGGAAAAATGAATAAAACTATATGGAATATTTGCTGATTTATGAATGACAATGCTTGTTTTTTGGGATCCAAGAATTGACTTTCGGGATCGACCGAAAAATGCTTTAGGAGTCCTTCATATTTCACTGAACACACTGATGTCGATTGTTAATCCTCTTTTAATACGCACGTGTATGGCATTGTTAAACCAAAGTGCGTTTTGAAAACAGCAAAAAAATAATTGTGAAAAAACAAAAAATTAATGGTGAGATCTTGCTTATCCGGTTATTTGGTGTGCGTTTTGGATAATTGCCACATGCCAATGCAACCCTCCCCCCCAGCTGGCTTCTCCAGGGCATGCTGCGAAAAAGGGTAACAACAGTGGGCGCCGCACCCGCATGTGCTCGTTTCGTTGCATGTCTCTGACCGAGTAGCCCGCCAACGAGTCGCGCGGATTGTCCATCAACGAGCGCCGCTTCTTCTTTGGACGGTGCTGCTGCATCGCCGCCGCCGCCTGCGACAGCAAAGTCACAAAAAAAAAAGGGAGAGACGGGTCAGCATGCTGGCGCAAAATGACGCCGTACCAAGAGAGGAAGGAGCACCAGACCGGAGACACAGAGGGTGTTGTGTGGCTCACCTTGAGCCGCCCCATCAGTGTCGTCGGGCCGAAAGCGTTGTCGCTATCCTCAATCTGCCGCGCATCAGAGGCGCGCCGCTTCTCGCCGTCGCTGAGCCCGCTCACCGGACGCTCCTGCCCTTGGCTCTTGATGGTCGTCAGGCTGGGCGTGGCGGAGGCGGGCGTCAGCGGCGACGCGGATGTGCCCACGCCGACAAGGAACGCTTTGCTTGCGTAACCGCTGCACCCCGATGACTCGCCTACCACACACACAAACAAACAGACACACTGTCACTTTATCTATGTCTCTCTCTCACTCACTCACACACACACACGCACACACTTTCACTTTATCCCTCTCTCTTTATCACTCTCTCACACACACACACACACACACACACTTTTACTCTTTCACACACACATACACACGCACATATTTCCACGCACACACACACACACACACTTTTACTTTCTCTCGCACATACACACGCACAGACACACACACACACACACACATACACACACACAATTTCAGTTCCTCACACACGCACTTTCACGTTCACACACACACACACACACAAAACACACACACACACATACACACTCATTTACTTTCATACTTTCAGTTTGACGCACACACATTTACACACGCACACTCACTTTCAAATCCACTTTTACACACACACACACACACACACACACACAATGATACACACAGTGCAGAACCACCATCATGCCATGATATCCGTCCTCTCCTATACAACCACCGTCCCCGCAACCCCCTTTCCTCTCCCTCAATTCTAAAACTAAACAAACAGACATGTTCCGAGAGTGTATCATATGCGTGCTCATGTGTGCTCACACACACACACACACACACACACACACACACACACAATTTCACACGCACAAACACACACACACATACACAATCACACACAAACAGAAACAATTTCGCTTTCTCTCTCTCACACAGACAAAGACACACAATTTCGCGTTCTCACATACACACACTTGCACTCCTCACACACTCACGCACGCACACACACACAGACACACACACACACACACACACACACACACACACACACACACACACACACACACAAACTCACAGCGCTTAACCACCTGCATGCCATAGCAGCTATCTTGATCGAGACAACCCCCGTCCCTTTACACCCTATCCCATTTTTCTAAACCAATCACAATCCTACATCAATATTCGTGATCTGAAATACACCCAATTTGCATGCCGCCAGTCCATCACATTAGCTGTGGATGTGCTGTTAGGCCCAACTCGATAATTGGACAGATTGCCGCCTATGCACGGGTGTGGGAGAACTGCCCCGCTGAATTGTGTGCCATGCTGACAAAACGCAGGTGTCATTGATTCGACCCATTCCGAAAAGGGGGCAACAGAGGTTTCGATGTGGATATTTGTGACAATTTTAGGTGGGTGAGGGGGATGAGGCAAGCACTTACCTGCAGGTGCTGTAGAGTCCCTTCCGCTTTCGGAGTGATAGCTTGGGCAGGTCAGGATTGTGGGCGGGATTTCCACCTCCAGCGCCTCACACAGCGGTCCGCCACCCACCTCGCCCTCGCCCGCTACCACGGCACCCCTTTTCTCCGAGCCCCCGCACGCGACTCTGTCGTCCACCTCCACCGCGCCTCTCTCGTCCACTACACCTTCTTGTTCCAGCGTTTCGTCGTCGTGGGTACATAACCCACCCCTCCCTCGACAGCCCAACTGATCGCGACCTGTTCGTTGTCGACCTTCGCTCCGTAGAGTAGACCCGAAACATTCGCCGCCGGGCCGGCCCTCGCGTAGGCTCCCGTCCCGCGAGCCTCCTCGCGTCATCAACCCGGCGTTACGCTGCTTGTCGTCCCTGAGAGACGGTCCGCACCGGCCGTCGAGCAGCAGACCCGCCTCGATCCGGCCCAAACGAGCGTGCAGCTGGTGGTTGCTGGCCAACAGTGACGTCATCTGTTCCCGCAGCGCCTGCAGCGCCAACGCCGTAGCCCCACCACCCGCATCCTCCAGCGACATCTCCACTGCTACTCGGGGAAGAGCCGCGTGCCGCCGTCACCTACCGTACTCACCGGTGCGACGGTATATTATCCACTTTACTGGCCTGTTGTCGGTGTTGTCGAACCTCTTGGACCGCACTGTCACAAACACCCCGACAGTGCTATTCTTGGACGGATACACAGCTTTATTTATTACTGCGCTCGGCGGCTACATAAACAATCCAGTACAGCTCAACAGGAAGGACGTTTGAGCGAATTGCGGTGAGTGCACTGCTTGGTGGTACCGGCCTACCGTACAGTCATACTGCTCACAGGTAGATGGATAGCCCCAGCACTTGACAACCCGCTACGGGATATGCTGCTGCGGTAGTAATTTTTTGAGTCGGTGCGTTTGAAAGTACGCGAGCATGCACTCAGGAGTAACGGAGTAACGCCGGGTGAGCCTCCCGTGGTTGAGTAAAGCGATATTACCGTCCGTTGTGGTGTATCACCACAGAACAATGAACCGGGGCGGTGGGCTCAGCGAACGGCCATCCCTTCCCTTAGAGGTCATGGGCTAGAGTGGTCGGCATGGGCGCAGACAGCAGCTCCGTGCTAGCTGCTGCTCGTAGTCGGCATGCTGGCAAAATACAACATAGATAAGGGCAAGTAGGGTACCGGTGCCGGTACCTGTACCGGGTGACTTTCGGCATAGCCATATGCTTTAGGTAATCCTCAGAGAAAAAAGCGATCATTAAGAAAGGCAGATCGAAACAATCATTAATTAAAACCTTTAATCACATATGAACGCGACACGGCTCGCGAGCCGCTGTACCGAAAATATCGCTGCTATACGGGTATTATTCCGATTACGGTACACAATTCGTGTACCAGCCATAAAAGAACACGGCTTGGCAGGCGGAAAGGAACTCGGCTTGGGCCGCGAGCCGTGTACCTTTTCGGCCGAGCCGTGTACCGGAAGGAGGTCAACGGCTCTAACGCCCAGTACATTCGGCAGAATATCCCACTAGTCGCGTCCCGCGAGACTCTTCCCACTGGTTGGCAACCGTCTCTCCGCAAGACTCCACCACCCACACCCGTCCATGGGCGTGTTGTATTGTTGAGGAGGCGCCCGAACGCGCTTAAACTCGCAGCGAAGCCAGCCAAGCCCTAAATCTTGACATCGCGGGGGGTCCGTGCGTCCGGTAAGTTGTTTTTGGCTTCATATATGGGGTCGCAACGATAGCGAGTTGGTTGGGATTGCACGCGTTTTTCGTCGGCCTCACGCTCACGGTTTTTAGGTACCGCTACGTCCCAAGCTTTTTGCTCGCACGACACACCATTGACGATATAGGGTAACATGCGCAAACTGCTAATATATGAGGTTTCGGAATTGAGCCGAGAGTGGGGATTTTTTGTGAAATGAGCGAGCAAGTGGTCGGGAGGCCGTCCCGGCAGCGGAGAGCGCAAAGGGGATGCAATTTGCCGGGCAAGTTCCCGATACTAGTCGGGCCCGCAAAAACGTAGACTGCCTTCCAAGGAGCGCGGGATATAGAAAAATAAGAATACTACTTGGCGTACAGATTGTAAGAGGGACGCGGCTCTACATGGAGGGTGTTCCGGCGAGTGGGCGCGTAGGCGTGATTTGTAAGATAAATAGATAACCAAGTTGTTGTCATGGGGGTGAGCTTGAGTGTATACCACCGCAATCAAACTGTCGGAATCGGGAACGGATAGTTACACGTAGGTCGTACCGGCCCTGCAAGGGGGACGGCTGTGGCGACTAGAGAAGTGAGAAGAGAGAGATGGCGGCCGGCGAAGGCACCGGCACGGCCGGCCGACTGCCACTAATAGGGAATAGAGTACCGCTAATAGGGCGCCCGCCGGCGGCGCAGCGGCGGCGGCCCCGGAGGGGGTGCGCTCGCATGCCCGTCGGCATCCCCTCACCTCCCCGTGGTGGGCGCTGGAAACCCCGTAGCCGTGCCAGGCTTGGCACGGTAGGGGGCTAAGAGGGCCGATAGCTCGATCCGCGGGATCAGCAGCTGTCGGGAAAGCCATGTACATAGGGCTTTTGAAAAAACAATTTCTGTACGATACCGGCACCAACATCTCCCGCTCGGCCCGTCCGATATGTTTTTTCCGCGACTAAATACTCGCAGATACTCTCCCGACGAAGGGGCGGAGGCGGAGTCTGCGAAATATTTTTTGGCGAAGATGGGTACGGACGGATCAGCGGAGGGACGAGGGTGTTGGAGCTGGCGGCGGACAGTTGGGAAGCAGCGCTAGGGACGGCGCGAAGAGTCATCCTACCGTCACTAAAGACCGTAAAAGTATCCGCAGTACTACATAAGTACTATTGAACCACACAACGGGGATGGGTCGGCAGTTTGAATGAGCTACACCGACCGTCTTCGCTCCGGGCCTGGCCTCCCGATGAGCGACAGACTGGTGGACATAAGGCCCGTTGAACAAAAGGCACCGTCCACCTCTCCCCACCCGAGCATAGCTCACCCATGTCAGTGGATCCGTAGCGACACCAGACGGTACACACAGCAAGGCGCAGCTTCCAGAGTTTCGAATTTTGTCTCTAAGACAGCTCTCGCGCCATCCACTTTGAAATCGAAACGGGTACCCACTCCAGTACTACCACCGGCCAAAAACAGCCATCGCTTACAAAAACCTCCCCCTCCCGGAGACGGCGCGCCACACCGCGCCCCTCTGAGCGTCCGGACGTTCACGTCCGCCGCCGGCATCCTCCAAACCCAGGCCCCATTTGGCCTGGTCGTGTGCCGCCAGCACACGCAACCCACTCGAAAACAGAATACGACTCAACTAAACTCAACCCGACTACTCGAACCCCACTCGACCACCATTTCCTCGTCCCCAGACCTCCTCCCCACTTACAAACAGGTGCTCCTTCGGCCCCGCCCGGAGCACGCGACCTCCAGCGACCTCTACAACCCCAGGACCCGCCTCGCACGACATCCTCTCGCGCCGTTCCTCACCGTGCCTCAACAGACCCCGATAAGGCACCACTTGGGCACCGCTCTGGTCCCCTCCCCTGGTCGAGGACTCCAGTCACCTCTGGTCATTGCGCCCCCCCAGTCAACTAAAGACCTCGGGCCGGCCGACGACCTCCCTTCCCGTATGATCGACTCCTACCTCCTCACAGGCCAGTACTCCACCTCCTCCCCCCACATCGCCTGCTTCTGGCTACACGGTATGTTCCTCCCGGATCCGACCCAACCCACCGATACAATGACCTCGACTTGCTCGGCTGCCCGTCGCTGGCTTCTCGAAAGTATCAACCGGATCACCGACCTCCCTCTCCGGGCAAGGAACTCGATAGGCCGGGACCTCGCCCACCACTCGCGATGGACGGCGCGAACCACCATAATCCCCCACCCCTCCTCCCGCCCGTGTCACGATGTCACTCCCCTGCCAGCAGAACTAACGTCGGGCTTTCAAGAGATCAGGCTGGACATCCCCACCTCCTTTATCGCGACCGACTTTTTATACCAGCTCACTTCACAACAGCGTGAACTCCACTCGATCGGTCCAACACCGCCCAACGCATCCCTCCCCCCCATATACAAACAAAGCTGGAACAGCAGAAAGTCCAGTTCCTTCGCGCGGCTACGATTCACCCAACCTCAGTTTACCAGATCAAACTTCGCTCCCCCCTGTTCACTGACATGTCCGGCCGAGAAGCGATCGCCCTCCTACAGGACCTCCTCACCTCACACCTCTCGACCGAGCTCGCCCCCGCCGGCGCCGCACACACAACACCACCCCTCTGCCAGATGGAAGACCTTCCGGAATCGGTTCAATTCCTCCTCCAATTCGCGGACGCAATACAACCCGTGGACGACCCCACCCAGATCGAAAGTGACCCCTCCTCCCTGTGGATAAACATCCTCCACCTACCCAATAACCCCATATTTTCACAGTCTGGCCATGTTCCCCTGAACATATTTCCTACTTCCCTTCACGACCCAGTACCCCCCAAACCCCATCTTCACAAAATTACAATCACACCCCCCCCGTCACTGGACACGTCCCGGGCACATCTTGGGCACACACCTGCCTCACCACAGTCCTCGTTCAGTCCCGCCAGACCCTCTCCATGCCCTGCCCCAACGCCGACGGCGTCATTCCCAACACGCACTGGTTATACACACTCCTTCACCAAACGGCGCAGGAATTCTCAGCGCATCACACCACCTTCCCACTCACCCCACACACCCCTCTCAATCTCACACACCACACCTCGGTTCAAAAATTCCCGGACGGCTCCTACTTTCGCTCCCACCCCTCACCCGCACCCATCATCAACACTAGCATCCAAATATCACTCACCACAGAAATGCACTGCATTCTCATCTCCACCAACGGCACAGCCACAATCCCCCTCCGTCACACCTTCATCCACAGAGGCACACACACCCAATCCTCCTGCACCCTCACCATCAACCCCCATCACTACTCCACCTTCGGCCGCGCCCGCCTCTCGGACCCCGCTTTCACTTCTACCCCTTCCCCCCAGCCCCTCAACCTCACAAAACACAACATCCTCTTCCGCAACTCCCCCACCCTCCTCCTCCAATGGGCTCACCACCTCCACTCAAACGACGTCTCCAACCGCTGGCAAGCCGAGACGACCGACATTTCCATGATGGACGACGATGACGACGCCCACCTCGACCTCACCTCCCTCCCAGTCATTCAGCTCTCTTCCACCACACACACCCCCACCCCCACCCAATCGAACTCTTACCACCCCTCCCACTCCACTCGCCCCGCTCCCCCCCCCCACCACGCCACCACCTCACACTCCTCTCCCGCCCCTCCCCCCATCCCCCACACCAAAACCCCCTCCACCCCCCTCCCACCCATCACATAGACCTCCACCGACCCTATGGACTCCTCCCCCTTCCTCCCCTCTCCCCCCGCTCACAGCTTCCAGCCTCCCACTCAGCAGCCCTCCCTCCCGCCACTCCCCCCCACTTCCCCCACGTCCTTCCGTGCGACCTCCCCCCACCCTAATCGCACCCCCACGGACCCCTCCCTCAAACCCGCATCCCCAGCCGGCATCACCAAAACCTCCCGCCCCTCCCGCAAGAGAGCCTCCCCCCCCCCCCCCCCCCCCCACGCGCCCCCCCCCACCCTCCCCTCCACCCCATACAACTCCACACTGACCCCTCCCACCTCCCAACGCCGTCTCCCACACCGGCTTCACCTCTCGACCCCCACTGCTCCCTGGACCCCTCCCTCCTACCTCTTCCCACCTCCTTCCCGGACGGAGAAGACTACGACCTCGACGAATTCGATGACCGACAGGAGAATGACCTAGAGGAGACCCGACCCCTCCCGGATGCCCCCCCCCGCCTCCCAGGGCACCAACAGCCCTCAAAGGTCACCCCCGGCCGCCCCGGCCGAAAATCATCATTAGTCCCCCACATGACACCCCCGAGGTTAGACCCCACACCCAACCCCTCCCCCCTCAACCCGATATCCGACCTCATACTGTAAACACAGCGTTACAATCAACTCTCCCGGCTCATTTTACCCCCCGCACCTGCTGCACAACCTTACACAACTACCTCTTCGACCTCAATCTCGAATACGGCCTTCCTACAACCATCGGCCACCTCGACTCCTCCGCGGTCCTCTCCTTTCAGTGGGGGCGATACCATGACCTCTCAAACCTCTACTGCCTTGCCACCACATAACCAAGCTCCACTCCACCCCCTCTACTTCCTACACAGTCATCACTAATAACGAAGTCGACAATCACCACCACAACTCCCAATACCCGTGCCACTGGACTAACCTATCTAACCGAGGCTCCCCCCCCGCCCGGGCACGCCTAACCACTCTCTCCTCGTCCTCACATGGCAAAACTCTCACTTCGGCCTCCTACACCTAACTCACTCCTCCGCTACCTGGATTGACTCTCTACACCACCCCCCCTCCGTCCGACCTCCTCGCCCGCTCTCTCAACCTCCTCACTGACTGGAACTCCTCCCCCCCCCTCCCGTCGGAATCCTACGCTCACTCAACCCGCATCGCCAAAATGACTCCGGACGTCCTTGGTCGTGCGGGACCCACGCCCTCCTACACACCTACTTCATCACCACAGCCCCCCCGGACCAACCATACAATCCCCCCTCCTTCGACCCCCGGTCTTCGGTATACTCCCTCCACACTCTCCTATGGAACCACACCTTCCGCTCCACCCCCCTCCCACAGGGACGCCCCCATCTTCTAGACGCCCTCCACCCCCCCACATCAACCTCCCCCCCTCAGCTCCCCACCCCTCCCCAACCCCCCCCTCCCCCCCTCTCCTACCCCCTCCCTTCCAACCTCCACCCGACGAACGCCCCCCCGACGACCCTCCCAGCACCACCCCCCTCCTCCCTTCCCCCATCCTCCCACACCACACTTCCCAACCCCTGCACCTCATCACCCTCAACACCCGCGGCCTCCACACCTCCATTATGGACGTCGAACACCTCTCTACCTCGCACCGCCCCGACGTCCTCATCCTCACCGAAACCGGCCATGACACCCACAAATCCCGCTGGCGCACACCCCTCCCCCAATACCACCTCAAACGCTCCCGACCATGCTACTCACATGTGCCCCTACCCAACGGAGGCGTTCTCTTCGCGGTCCGCAGAGCCTCATTCCAATCTGCCACTGTCCTAACCCCGCCCCCCCACCTCATCCCCCATATCGCCGGACTAAAAATCGTTCCCCACTCAGGCACCCATTACCTCCTTACAAGTACTTACATGCCCCATGTCTACACCCCCCAACTGACCCGCCTATATGCAGAAGTTGCAGCATGGGGCCTCCGCCTAGCTGACGACCACCCGCAACACCGCACCCTATGGGGAGGGGACTTCCAAACAACCACCACCACATGTACATGTCACACACATCACACGACGCGCAAACTCAACTTTCGACTTCCCCTCACACCCGACCACATTATAGCGTACCAATCCAGCACCCCCGACCTCATCAACCATACGGCCGCCCTCCACGCAGAAATTCTCAACACCTCCCACACCTCAGCCTCCCCCGACACCCTCGACACCCTTGCCTCACAATTCACTACACTCCTCTCCCAACACATGGACCACGCAGCCACAGTCTGGCCCCTCCTCCTCGCCAAAAAACCCCGACCACCCCAAGCGTCCCTTGACCCTGCTTGGCTCCGCAAATGTAACAAGAACAACGGCCCCCTCCCCTTCGCCCAAACCCTTTTAAACACAACTGAATATCTCTCCCCTTACGCCATCAAACAACATTGCCAAGCACGCATACGCCAACTCCTTCACGCCACCACCACGGATAAGCTAAAGAAAATTAAAACTCGAGCCAATACGGCCTACGACACCTGCCCCAAACTCTCCCACCGCCGATTGAAAATTAAAAGCGGCCTCCTACCCCCCGCCGGCGCCGTCTCCACCCTTCGCCGCATTACTAGGCCCGATAAAACCACCGCATCCTCTCCCTCCGCCGTCATTGACGCGGTACACTCTCACTTCGCCACCGAACTAGGCCGCGCCACCCCACCCGAACTGCCCACCCCCCCGTGGGAACTCCCCGCCAACCCCGACAACTTTACCATCGAACCTCGCGGTGACCCCTCTGTCACCCTTGCCGACATGATTACCCGCGACACTTTCCATAAAACACTCAACTCCCTAGGCACCGGCAAAGCCCCCGGCCCCGACGGCATCCCCAATGAAATAATCAAATTCCTACCACCGACGACCCGCTCCGCCCTCTTCTCTCTCCTCTCCCTCCTCGCCCACAAATCCTACACCCCTCCTGATTGGTGCCACAGCACAACATGCCTCCTACACAGAAAAGGCGACCCCTCCCTCCTCGATAACTACCGCCCTATCGCCCTCATGAATAACCTCCTTAAACTATGGACAGCACTAATCAAAGATGCAGGCTCGAAATACGCCGAAACCCACGGCATTCTCAGCGACCAACAAGACGGATTCCGACAACACCGCAGCATCCACGACGCCCTCTCCTCCCTTATTATGACGATGGAGGACGCGAAACTCCACAATAACGACATCTACGTCATGTACGCGGATTTCAAAGGCGCCTTCAACGCCGCGGACCACCGCATCATGTTCAAACAAATGCGTCAACTCGGTATGCCCCCCACCTTTGTCGACACATGTGAACACCTCTACGGGGTCTCAACCACAAATTATATTACACCACATGGCCCCACCCCTTCTATCGATATTAATCGCGGAACCCTCCAGGGTGACACCCTCTTCCCCTTTCTATTTACCCTCTTCCTTGAACCCTTCCTTCGATGGCTCATGGTGGGAAGCCGGGGCTACCGCCCAGGCCCCCCCCGCCACTAACGTCGACCCCACAGAACCCACAGCCACATACCCAGGACACGGCTTCGCTGACGACCTCAGCCTCGCCACGGGCTCGACCCCCAACATGACCATCCAGCTCAGGAAACTCTCCCTCTTCAGTGCCTACACGGGCATGACCGTCAACATCCGCAAATGCTGCATCACCGGCGCCCTCTGGCGCACAGGCAACGCCCTCACCTTCGCCAACACTACCTTCCTCGCATCCCGCCTCCAAACTCAGTTCATCACCCTAAACTCCACCCCGGCCCCCATTCCCTCCATTGGCCCCAAGGACACATACCGCGTACTAGGGGTAGAACTGAACACCTCCCTCAACTTCACCAAACACTGGCACGAACTCAAACGTACCACTGCATCCCTCATCACCACCCTTTCCACCTCCCGACTAACACAATCCCGCAGAATCAGGGTCATCCGTGGACTCCTCATCGGAAAACATTTCACCCTCCAGCTCGGCCTCTTCACCGACTCCCAACTCGACACTCTCGAAGGACAAATCTGCCGCGCACTCCGCTCCGCCGTCTCCTCGGTACGTAACCTTCCCCGCACCGTCCTCCACCGCCCTACCTCCGACCTCGGATACGGCCTCCCCTCCCTCAAAGCCCACGCCGCACAACTCACAGATTGCCACCTCCATAAAATCATGAACACCTCAGGCTATAGAGGCCACATGGCCCGCGCACACATCCGCACTTTATCCACCACGTACTCCCACTGGCCCTCGGAATCCATCATGTCAACCTGTTACACCCCACCCACACTCAAGTGCTTAGTCAGACCTCAGCGCGATGCGGGCACCCTATTCCACAACATCCCTCCACTCTCCCTCACCAACCCTATCGCCTCCACAATCCGCGCCCACTTCACCACTCAATGCACCGCCCTCCTCGCCTCACTCCGGGACAAAGCCACACACATCACCGACCCTCACACATATAAACAAGCCTACTGCGACTTCTCTCCCCGCAAAACACACGCCTCCCTCCTCCCCCGCCTCAACCCCCTCTGGAAAAATAACATCACCACGTGGCCACAAGTCCTCCTCAGAGCCACCTCATCCTCCTTCATCCTCAAATCATGCAAATCCATCACCACACTCACGAGGTCCACCACCCCACTCTCAGTTCCCATCCGCCTCCTCGCCGCAATCCTCACCGAACCCCTCGATACTATCCACAACCGCCTCCCCATCACAAGCCTCACCCCTAAACAAGCATCCCCCCCCACCACTATACACCCCTCATGGATTCCTCTCCTCTCCCCACACCTCCCTCGCACACCCCCCACCCTCTCATCCGGCATCTACACCTCCCGCACCACTCACCCCACCCCCACCGCACCCACCACACACTTAGACACAGAGTACATCACCCCCTCAGACCACCACTACCCACCATGGGACGTGACGCGCATCATTTTCAAACACAAGGACACAGAATACGGCCAAACGCAGTACATCATTTCCGAGGTTGAATGGGCCCCGGAACACCTCACGGAATGGGACATTCAGTTACAACTCGACGACGGCTTCCGCCTCATCTCCTCCACCCCCACATCGGTATGCCTCCCCACCCCCTCCCCCACCGCATGCTCCATCTCTCATGACCCGCTGCACCCATAACCCAACTCCACCTGCTACACATGCCCGCACTTTGCCATACATTCTCAATGCCGCCCAGCTCAGGGACCCACCACATGGCAGTGCGAGTGGTGCGCTCGAGGCCAACAACACGACCTCACACACCTCCACGAGGTCCAGTGGGCCCCATGCCTACAACTCCACGACACCATCAGTGAGACCCCCTCCGGCCCCACCGCCCTCACAGCATTTAACTCCGGCTATGTCCCCTCCACCACACCCATTCTGCCCGAACCCGGACCCCCTCCATGGACACACCCCCTTATCAAATTCAACCATGACCCCATCAACCCCGACCACGGCATGCTCCCTACCGGTAATTTTGCCATCCACGCACACCCATCGCTCCACAACACCACCGTACTCTGCACTCCCGACGCCCGCGCGGTCACCACCCTTAACGGCCCCCGCGTCCGACACCTCTTTCAACTCTTCCGCCCCGACCTCTCGCAGCATACGTTCGAAGAGGAGGTCTACCACCTCCTCACTCGCCTAGGTTCCCGCTCAGAAATCCACTTACCCACACCCGCCACCACCACCCGTAATAGATGGGCCACTAGAGAAGACCTCCTCACAGCTCTCCGCCACACATTCCACATACAGACAAAACTCTACTTCGACCCCCTCAATAAATCCCTTCACTCCCACACCAACCACTCCCTCTACCCCGAAGACTTAGTCTTCTCATCTAGTGGCAGTAATGCCCCACACACATGGCAAGGCACCAACATCGCCAACCCCGAATACGACCACGAATGCATGCGCCGCGCCATGGAACACGCAATCACCACCGCACACCTCACAAGCCCTCACACACCCAGCGCAACCATCCTCATCCTTCCCCGATGGGAACACACACCCTACCGCCACTCCAAGTACATCAACTCCCCATACACCCACCACCTTTACACCCTCCCCAACGACGCAAACACCTTCCTCCCCCCTGACCAACACACCGGCACTCCCACTCCTACCCCACTCGGCACACGATGGATGGTCGACATATACCTCGTCGCCAACCCCCTCGCACTCTCCACCGTACCGTCACCAACAGCCATGACCGCACTCCATAACGCTCTCGAATCTATCTACGACACTCACCTCCCCAACCCCGACATCACCACCCCTCCTCCTCACCTCCTCGACACCTACTCACCCCACTCAGTAGGCATATACCACCTCCCCCCAAACCCGACTCACCCCATCACATACCCCCTCCCGGAACGCATGCAACTGACATACCACCCCACCAGAGGTACTCTTGCTTGAAATTGGCAGGACTTTGTCTACACAGACGGCTCGAAAAAAGAGGCTCATCCCCCCTCGGAGCGGCAGCCACCCACCCCGCCTCGGACGCCAAAATCAAAATCATGGTGACCTCTACCCCTCCCTCGCACACAATAAATCGCGCTGAACTAGCTGGCATAGACATAGGCCTCCAACTCGTCCGCACCCACTTCCTTACCGACAGTGCGTGCTCTCTCCGCCTCATTCAAGGATACCTAAACTGCCCTTCCGCTTATAGACACAACATCCACCGGGACACGCTCCACTCCATCACACACACCCTCAAAACCCGCTGCGACGCAGGCATCCGCACACACCTCGGCAAAATCAAAGCACACAACCACTCCCTAGGTAACGACCTCGCAGGCACTCTCGCCAACCAAGTCGCGGATGGTCACCCACCCGACACCACATACACCAAAGGTTCAGAGGTCACGATAGGCCACTGGACCTGGCCATACACCCTCATTCCGCAAACCCTAGGGGACCCTATACCCTACGAATACACCAACCTCAAAGCTGACGCACACACCTACAACATCAAACACACACACACACACACCCCTATCGCAGACAACGAAACATGGTGCCCTCCTTGCCCGCGCCGCGGAGGACGGCGCCGACTTCTCTTTCCACAAAAAACACTCAACCCTCACACATATCCAGTTCACACACAAACAAGAATTCATGTGGGGAGTTCACAACACCCGCCTACTCACCCATAACCCCACCCTACGCTGTCCCCTATGTGGCCAATTCACTAGCAACGGCCACATGGCCGGTAACTGCCCCACCATGTTTGGCCTAAGACAGGACCGACACAACAGCGCGCTGCAACTCCTACTCTCCCTACTGGAACGCCTCAACGGGGGCCGCTGGGAAACCATCACCGCAGACTTCGGTAACAAACCCATCAAATCTTTTGCTTCCCCCTCTTCTGCCCTCACTCCTCTTGACTGTCACCCACCTCACCCCACACACATGCCCACCCGCCCTGTTGCTGCTGACGAAGGTCTCTCGCCCGACTCCCTAACCTCGTGTCCCGCCGTCCTACCCCCTGAGATACTCCCCCCCCGCGCTACGACCCCCCGCACATAAACCGGATTTCATTCGCCTCCTCGAACCTCGATTTGTCGGTCACACAAACTGTTAATCCATGTACACACGGAATGGCATGAAGGGGGATAGAACCGCCGCTTCCCGGAACGGAGGTGTACGCCTTATCCAAGTACCGCCAAAAGTCGGTACCCGATAGGAACATATTGTGTATATGAACCCATCGCATCGCATCGCGACTGAGCGGCGAACACCTATAGCGAACACCTATAGGTGGAGGGCCAAGACTCCCCCGGAGTCTAGCGTACACATGTGTCCATTAGAAGTCCTACGGAGGGATATGTAAACACAAACGGCCGCCGCCGTTGCGCATCCATCAAAAAGATTCAGATAGGAGAGTGGAAGTACTGCACGGACAATAAGCTCTCCCACACAGCTCACCTCATCCGTGCCAAATACACACCCTTTGCAAACGCCATCCGCAGCCACTGGCCAGGCACAATGGTAGACATCCTTCCCATCGTCATGAGCCGCACAGGTACACCGCACTCCTCCACCATCACGAGTCTCACCTCCCTACTCACAGCCCGCACAGACCCTCATGACAAACTCATCTCCAAAGCACGCCTCAACACGTCTCGCATCCTTGCAGAGCTCCACACGCACACTGTCCAATGGCTACATCATCTCCTACTCATATACCGCATAAAGTCCCGCACGACCTCCCGCCGCGCCTACGCACGTTGCCCCTTCGCACGACCCTAACTGCACGCAACCCTCACCCCGTCTTGCACACCTCCCCGGGGGGGAGTAAAACCCCCGAAAACCCTTGGAGAGGTTGGATTTAGGTGGTTAACGGTCTAGCCCTTACCTGTAAGTTCCCTGTATGGCATAGTTGGGAGGGCCCAGAGACAGCAGCCGGCGCATACGGCTTTTGGTGAAAAACCGGCGCATACGGTACATGTTGTAAACAATTTCAAATTTCAAATAGGGACGGCGCTCGCTAGCAGCCGCCAACCCTGCGAGAGCCTTAGGCCTCCCCTGGGGGCGAGGCCTGCTGCTACGCAGGACGGAGGTCGGTCGCAGCCGGAGGAGCGGCACCGTCTGGCGGCGGCGGTCATTAGGATCGCCCGCCGCCGGAAAAGCCCGGGACGGGGGGTTTTTGGAAAAACTCCCGTACCCACCATCTTTTGAGGACCGGCGACTCGATCCCTATGCTCTTCCAACCCCTTCCCTAGTCGGTACCCGGCTATCGATAGACTGCCTCATGCAGTGTGCCTAGGGTTATCGTAACGGCACACTGCTCGTAAAGGCGGCCCCCTAACAACGTAAACCACTAGGGGAGGGTACGGACGGCCACAACGCGATCAGATAGGTGTTGGAAACAGACGGAAAAAGGACAGGGGACATGAGAAAATCTGGCTCGGGGGCAGGAGAGCCAGCCGGACACCGTCTGCAGCCTAGTTATTCTCTCTTCTCAGCCCTCGAAGGAGGAGAGAAGACTCGGCTAGGTGGCGAGCTGCGTCGGGAGGAGCGGCTAATACCTCGGGCGGGGTTGAGCACGGATCGAGGCGGGACCGTCGACGACCTATGCGAGGGGGTTTTTACGTTTGCCTTTCCCCCCAAGCTCCGGCACGACCGGAGTCGCACAGGGGCAGAGGTCAAGCAGGTTCGACTCGACTAGATCAAGCTGAACAGCCCTGCTAATCAGCGACCCCGCAGCGGCTGGAGCAGGCCGCGTATCGTGGAGACTAGTGACATTTTATATTTCATCCTGTATCCAAAAAAATACGTATAGATCAGAAAATATTAAATACATGGATACGGGTATGTTTTAGGAGACTGCCATTGGAGAGGTTGGGATTAGTGGTTTACGGTCTACCTCACGCTTCTAAGTCCAGTTTGCCATAGCAAAAGGGGGTGGCCAGAGACTTCAGCCGGTTTTTACTGGTATTGGAGTGTTTAGTTTCAAGCTTCAAATTACCGCTAATAGCATAACACTAAGTACTAGGATGACAAATAGCTATCTTGTACATAAGCACTGGGCAACATGATGCTAGTGCTAACACCCCCCCTCAAGGTAGCCGAGGTCTTGAAGTCGTCCTAGCTTGCGCAGAGGAAGGTGCCATCTTGGTCGAAGGTGTAATGCTTGTAGCGTGTGTCTCAAGCCGGGTAGGTGTAGCGACATGCGCTCACAAGCATGTGCCGCTACCGGCGAGTTGCCGATATGATGCGGTTCCAAATGTATTGCGTGATGTACTATTCATACATGTAGCGGGAAAAACTGTCCACGGGCAAATTAGCCGACGCATGAGAGCGAAAGGCGAGGAAGAAGCAAAGCCAACAGGGTTGTTAGGAGCGTGTAGACACCCAAAAGCATAGACGGGCGCTGCTCGTGTTGACTCCCCCCTTTCGCCGTGGGAAAGCTAACCTCACCGCTAAGTTAGGTGAGCGTTGCGGCGTTGCCTCGGGAAAAAAAAAAAAAAAAAACTAATGAAAATACGCAAGGGCCGAATTTTCGCGGGCAGGTTCTAAACAAACAGATCCGGTCGAGAGCATTGGTAGGTTGAAGGCTAGGTGAGACTCTAAGCTTGGTGGGGCGAGCGTGGCGCCGGGCGCTTTACACACGCTCTTCTCCTTTTTACGTGGGAGATGGTAGGACAGTCGCGGACAACCAGCTCGAAGGCGAAGCGTGGTGTCGGTTGGACGATAAATTACTAGCGTGGCGCCGAGCGCTTTACACTCGCTCTACTCTTTTTTGCGTGGGAGAAGTTTGGACTAGCGTGGCGCCGAGCGCTTTACACACGCTCTTCTCTAATGTAACTTGATGGAGGGCCCATAACCTGTAGGAATCGGGAACGGATAGTTACACGTAGGTCGTACCAGGCCCCACAAGGGGGCCGGGTGTGGCGACTAGAGAAGTGAGAAGAGATAGATGACGGCCGGCGAAGGCATCGGCACGGGCGGCCGACTGCTACTTATAGGGAATATAGTACCGCTAGTAGGATAACACTAAGTACTAGGATGACAAATAGCTACCTTGTACATAAGCACTAGGCAACATGATGCTAGTGCTAACACAAACACCACCGCAATCGTTCCCCCAACCACAACCGCCACCAATACCCGACACTAGGCTGTATATTATGGTGGCTTTAGGCGGATTTTCGTTGCTTCGCAGTGCCGTTACTCGTCAAGCGGGTGCAATGGCGAGGCGTCTCAGCGGGTTGGCAGCGTAGCATTATATGGAACTCAGCGAAGCTACCCACTCGGGCACCACTTCAACGATGGACCCTCCGATAATGCTAACAAATATCGTATCAAGCCTCCGTAGCTCGCAGCGCCAGTTGTCGCAGATGTACTCGACCGCATGGGACATATACCAACAACTTTGACGTGGTGTTGATGGGGGACTGAATTATTATTCCACGGGACTGAGTAAACACACACACACACACACACACACACACACACACACACACACACACACACACACACACACACATACACATTCATGCATGCCCTCCTGCTGGGCGCCACCTTGCACATGCTCGTGCATGCTGCCGTTTGAATTCACATGTAATGAACCATGCATGTCCTGCACATATCTAGACAAAAGCTCACACACACACACACACACACACACACACTCACACACACACACACACACACACACACACACACACACACACACACACACACACACACACACACACACACACACACACACACACACACACATGCATGCATGCCATGCAGCTGGACGCCATCTTGCACATGCTCGTGCATGCTGCATTGTGAAGTAACATTTAGTGAACATTGCCTGCTCTGCAGAGATCCACACACACACACACACACACACACACACACGCGCGCGCGCGCGCACACACACCCGCGCACACACGCACACGCACATACATACATACATACATACACACACACACACACACACACACGCACGCACGCACGCACACACACACACACACACACACACACACACACACACACACACACACACACACACACACACACACACACACACACACACGCACGCACAAGTGTCATAGACATGCCGACAGGATAAACATGCAAGTGGTTTGTATCGTTGCTGCTGCTACTGCTACTTGTATAATTATCGTTGTTCCTTATCATTTTATGCTTCTACATAAATATCTGTTATTGGTGCTACTGTTGTTGATGATGTAGCTGCTAATTTTTTATGTACCTGCCATTGTTGCTAGTGCTTGCACATGTGATTCGTTTTTTAGCCGGTGCAACGGCTGCTGGTGGCGATAAATATGCTATTCATCATATTTTGTTGATTCTTCTGCGAATTCGATGGAATGAAGAAAAAATGTTTTATATGATTGTGCCTCGCGCTATCGGGCTCTTGCCACAACTGTTGGCTGATGATCTAGCACAAAGAAGACGCTCTAATGCACTGGCAAAAGACGGTATGGAGTGCATAGTTCGAATAGAAAGAATGGTTACTTGTAAGTTAGTGAGCACAGCTAGACGGCAGTCTATTTCCGGTCCGACGGGTAACGCCGATGTACGGCGGGAAGATGCCCGAATCCACTTATATTTGTCTGTTTGTGTGACCCTGCGTGTGACCGTGTGCCTATGCGAGTGTGTGTATGTGTGTACGTATGTGCATGTGACCGTGTGTGTTCTGAGGTACAAATACGTTGATGTGGCGGCCGCGAGCGCAGCTGCTTATATTGAAATTGAAATATTGAAATAATTGAAATTGAAATATTTTACTCCAATACCAGTAAAACCGGCTGGAGTCTCTGGGCCCCCCCTTTTGCTATGCTCAACTTGTTGTTGGACTTCTAAGCGTGAGGTAGACCGTGAACCACTAATCCCAACCTCTCCAATGGCAGTAACGATACCGTCTAAAACATGCCCGTATCCATGTATTTATTATTTTCTGATCTATACGTATTTTTTTGGATACAGTATGAAATAAAAAGTGTCGCTAGTCTCCACGATACGCGGCCTGCTCTAGCCGCTGCGGGGTCGCTGATCAGCAAGGCTGTTCAGCTTGAGCTGGTCGAGGCGAACCTGCCTGACCTCGGCTCCTGTGCGACTCCGGTCGTGCCGGAGCTTGGGGGGAAAGGCAAACGTAAAAACCCCCTCGCATAGGTCGTCGTCGGTCCCGCCTTGATCCGTGCTCAACCCCGCCCGCCGAAGTATTAGCCGCTCCTCTCGACGCAGCTCGCCACCTAGCCGAGTCTTCTCTCCTCCTTCGGGGGCTGAGAAGAAAAAAGAACTAGGCTGCAGACGGTGTCCGGCTGGCTCTCCTGTCCCCGAGCCAGATTTTCTCCTGTCCCCTGTCCTTTTCCCGTCTGTTTCCGACACCTATCTGATCGCGCTGTGGCCGTCCGTGCCCTCCCCCGGTGGTTTACGTTGTTAGGGGGCCGCCTTTACGAGCAGTGTGCCGTTACGATAACCCTAGGCACACTGCATGAGGCAACCTGTCGATAACCGGGTACCGACTAGGGGAGGGGTTGGAAGAGCACATGGATCGAGTCGCCAGTCCTCAAAAGATGGTGCGTACGGGAATTTTTCCAAAAACCCCCCGTACCGGGCTTTTCCGGCGGCGGGCGATCCTAGGGACCGCCGCCGCCAGACGGTGCCGCTCCTCCGGCTGCGACCAACCTCCGTCATGCGTTGCATCATGCCTCGCCCCCAGGGGAGACCTTAGACTATCGCGGGGCTGGCGGCTGCTAGCGAGCGCCGTCCCTAGCGCTGCTTCCCAGCTGTCCGCCGCCAGCTCCAACACCCTCGTCCCTCCGCTGATCCGTCCGTACCCCTCTTCGCCAAAAAATATTTCGCACACGCCGCCCCCGCCCCTTCGTCGGGAGAGTATCTGCGAGTATTTAGTCGCGGAAAAGACATATCGGACTGGCCGAGCGGGAGATCCTTGTGCCGGAGTACGGATATTATGTTTTTCCAAAACCCTCCGTACATGGCTTCCCGACAGCTGCTGATCCCTCGGATCGCAGCTGTCGGTACCTCGTTCAGCCCCCTACCGTGCCAGGCGTGGCACGGCTATGGGGTTACCAACGCCCACCGCGTGGAGGTAGAGGTAGGTGCCGACGGGCTTGCGAGCGCACCCCCCTCCGGGGCCGCCGCCGCTGCGCCGCCGGCGGGCGCCGCGCAGTTGCCTACATTCAACTCCCGGCTGCGGGGTCCGTACCTATCACCACATCTAGCCTAAGTGGAACGGCATCCACAAGTGCCGCCAAGCCGAAAAGCAGGGCCACGATCCCTACAAGCGGGATGCACCTCAAGCTCAGCATCGTGGTACGGGCGCGGCTGCGGGTAGGTTTGTGTGAGAGTGTATGCGTGGGCGCGATGATGGCTGCGCACAAAAAGCCGTGGAAGCCCGATATAAAGCCCGTATGTACAGCGGTCCGACCTGTGTACCGGGCTTTTTAGAATACCGAAAAGGCGTCCTTGTCGAAACCGGTAGCTTCGTGGGCCGCGCGGCCGATGACCACCGGGTCTATGGGGGGGCGACGGCCGCCACGGGTGGTGTGCCCACCACGTTGGGTAGAAGGCGAATGCCGGCCAGGGAAGGGAGGAGGCGATCCGCCGGAGAAGGGAGGAGGTGGTCCGCCGGGAGAGGGGGAGTGGCCGGCCATTGTAGTCGGCGGGCCGTACGGGTGCGGGTGGCCACGGGAGGCGGGGACGCGGGGCGGCGGCGCCTCCGGGAAAAAAGGTCCGGGAGTCTGGAGGGCATACACTGCGAGAGGGTACGGAGGAGTTGGTGGGAGGTGTTCCACGGGCTGCTCGTGAGGCGGTGGTGCGGTGGTGCGCATCGTGGCGGCGGTGTGCGACATGGGGGTCGCCAACCACAACTGCAGCGACAGCAGCAGCGTTGGCCGTTTGTGCGTCCAGCCGAGCGCCGGGGGAGAGGGGTCCTTGTGTGGGAGGGGCGAAGCAAGGAGGGTTCAGGGGGTGGCTGTCGCCAAGGGGGTCGAGCTGCGCAACGCGACGACGCACAGCGAAGGAGGGGTCCGCAGCGGCATCAACATGAGCAGCAACAGTAGCAGTGTCGGCGGACTGCGCGTCTAGGCGGGCGTTTATGAGCGCCATTTGCTCTAGGACGAGCGCGAGAGTAACATGGGTGGGAGTGACAGAGCTCTGCGGAGAGCCGGGGTCAAGGGAAACATGAGGCGAAACAGGTGGAGAGTCGACAGAGCGAGTTTTCGGCGCCATTTCGACACAGGGCGAAAAAGAAAAAACAGAAAAAACAGGCAGCGGTAAAACCGCTAGCCGGACTTGTGCCTAGCAATGGTTTTAGAGAGACGGCATGATGCCCGCCGACCCCCCGGCATGATGCCCCGGGGTGTCTCAAAGCACCTTTTTGTGTCCTCCACCCAGTGTGGGGCACAAGTCGGGGCCACGGCCAGTGCAAGTGGAGAGATGCGCTGGCGGCTGAGTCGCTAATAAAATATATTAATATATAAAGCTAGGGTTGACGTCATGTCGTGCACTATGTGTATGCGCATTCACCCGATAGTGCGCCCCCCCCGTCTCCAGCTTGGACTTGTGTGCACCGTGTCCACACACGACGAGTGCGTCGGTGTGGGTGGCTGTCTGGCGTCCTCGAGCGGCTGACTTAGGTGGGGTGGAGGGTGGGTTTTAAAGCGCAGATTATATTGGTGATACCGCCGACTACAAGGTGAAAGTACTAAGTGTATATGTAAACTTGCCTTCAACGGGAGAGGTGGCGATCGCAGCTCGCCGAACCAGGTTGTCGAGCGTGAGTGACGTGAGGCGGGGGCCCATAACATGTTAAACCGTGCACACACGATCCGTAAGGAAGATAATTAACGCACACGTAGTTACAGTCACAGTCACGCAAAGGGACAGTCACACAGACAACCAGCCGAGGCGTGGTGTCGGGACAATAGAAGCGTAAGAGTTGTAGCTTAGCGACAGCTATGTACCGAGTCAAAAGGTTATCGGTATGTCCGATCTAGACATGTATGAATCATATCTAGACTAGCTTACAGTAGCTATCTGCAACTAGTAACTAGTAGGTATTACTTACAACAAACACCCTCGTGATACTTTCGTTCCTCGAGCCATGTACCGCCCGAGCCGTGTTCTTACGAGCCGTGTACTATTTTCTTATTGGAATATAGGCTTGAGAGGCAGCCGTGCATGGATCCTTGCATATGCGTGTACTTAGTGTGTGATACTTTCCTGTATTAGAAGAAAGGGAGGTACCGTACAAGGACATTTTGAAATTGAGTTGGCTTTCTCGTTATTTCCCAAATTTTCGGAGAATTATAATCAATTCTCCTGATCATGGGGACATTTCGAGGGTGTTCAACAACCAATTTAAGGTTGTTTGCCAGCTTACCCGAAACACCTTGAAACACCCAGATAACATGCGGTAGTCATTTGTGTGCAGACGACGGTATTTCCAATTTGAGCTTTTTTCCCAACTTAATCGAATATTGTAAATTAGTCGTAGGTAATTTCCAAAAGCGTTCCTAGAGAGTTTCGGGGACATTTTTGGAATGTTGTATGAAGAAGCAATAAGAAAACATAATCAATTGTGCATAATGTGCTTTTAGTCCTCCTCTGGTACCGTGACCCTCATGTCATTCTTGCCCTCTTGGCCCCCCCCCTTTTTCATTACCAGTCAAGTTCCTATGTACGTTGCTATTGTCGAGTAGCTATGTACACTTACCATGTAAAAATGAAAATAATTTTATTGCTCAACTATATCATATGAATTACAAAAGACGATGCAATAACTTGGGTAAGGAAAAAGAGGGGGAATAAAGAGGGCGAGAGTGACAAGCGGATCACGGAATCCAAAGCACGGCAAAGGGAAGCACTATATTGTGCACAAACCTAGCAGGTTAAACTAAGGAATCTCCTAGGCAACGCTAAAAATGCAACACATGGAGGCGATAAGCGGCGCCTCACGCGCCGCCCGAGAAAGCATGGGGACGCTTGCGGCCCATGAGGCGCGAGAAGAGCGCCGTGGCATGGGAAGGCATCCGAGCCGAGGAAGAAGCGGCCTCCACACCGTCAGCGGCGGAAGACAACCTGCGCAAGACGGTGTCTGTGTGAGGTACATGGACGGCGAGAGAAACCTTTCGGCGCCAGGAGGCCAACAACTTGCCCACACGCACCCATTTTGAGGTGGATGCATGCTTGGCTAGCTTTGTCAAAGAAGCCGTGGCGTGGCCGGCGAGAGTAACAAATTCCGTGACCGCAAAGGGAATGAAGCGGATGTGGGGGGACTCCTCACCCCCTCCGTGTTCTTATGGAGCTTGGTCTTCTCAGCATGGCATAGAGCGACTTGAAGAGACGGGGGGCTAGAAACGCCGAACAAACTGGAAACTACGGCATCAAGAGCAAGTTTTGATCCTCGGATGCCGTGATAGTGGAAGACACCCACATCCGCGGGGAGGCCGTCGTTGGCGTTGGGGAGTTGAACTAACATCGTGGAATCCGTGAGAATCTCAACACCACCCCGAGTACGCTACGAACCTCGGAGATGATTTCCACAAGGGTCGTCGTTAACCAAGAGTCAGCGGTGTGTACCGAAGCATCTCCGCCGTATCGAGCCAAGTGGTCATGAAGTGCAGTGGCCCACGCATCATCCGACATGTCAACACCCGCCGACGCGAATGCGTCCCGCATAGCTTGGACCGAGAGATGGCAAGAAGAACACGCAGTGCGAGAGTAAAGTGTGCAAGCGATGCGGGATGAGGGTAACCCGAAGATGCGACACACCGCTATGCAAAATATGGCGTTGTAGTGCTCAGGGAATTTGTCACGGACTTCACCCATGCGACCCGATGTAGGCGGGTCAAGCCAAAAACGCAAGGGCGGCGCGACCGAGACGAGATGCAAAACGCCTATACTTCGGCCGAGAGGAGTAAGAAAACGTGGGAGCGAGCTTCGCGAAGTGAAGCAAGTTTACGCGCTCACTGATGTCGGCTTTTAAGTTTTAGAAAAATGTCCGTGACAAACGCGGAAACGGGTACGAACGAGGGCAGTCCATCAAGGGACCCAGAAATGTGCTCGTTGTTTGACCGGGCTTCGGCTACGCAGCCTACGCGAGCCACCGTCGGACATTTGGGGTAAAGCATCGCTACGATTGTGGTTATGAGGGGTTCGAACTCGGTGAGAGCATGAGAACCGCACGCGGCATGTACATGTACGAAGCGAGTTCTAACGACTACATGGGTTCGTTGTCGCCGTCATTTCCGTGCGGTGCACCAGGCAAGCGGGACACCGTTATGGTCATAGCAGTCGCTAGCCGTTCGTACATGGTCGACTCCATCGGAACTTCGTCGTGGGCATCCCCGCCCACGCAAGCGTCTTGCGCTATAGGACAACGGATAGTAGAGCCCATTGCCAAACCGGCCGCTCCGGAATGGGCCGCATCCGCCAAAGCAACCACGTCCCCCACTCCCATGCCTCCATAACATATGGGACGAGGCATCTCGGAACGAGTATTGCGGGGTAGGCTAGCTGCGGGGCAATTCGCCGAAGAAGGGACGCCGCAAGAATTCGTAGAACGCGTTGGATGCGTCGTCCTGCATGTCCGCCCAGTCCGGTGAGGCGTTAAGCGCGGCTGCTCAAACCGTGAAGTGTACGATCTCAACCCCGCCGCGGACGCCAACCCCAAATGGGTCCCGAGCAGCAAACCATTTAGATGCATCATCACCAATTGTGGCGATAAGCGCGCGAAACGGACTAAAACCGAGCCCCTTTCAATCGGGAGCAACGTCCCCTTTTGGTCGCGAAGTTCTTGATCTTTTGCGGTTTGCTGTTCGGGATCAAGCTTATCTAGCGGGATAAGTGTGGCCCATGCAATGAATGAGGCAACGCCTCGTGAAACCTATGTATTCGCGATGGCTTCGGCTAAGCCGGTGAGAGTGCAAGGGGAACCGAACGCGCGAAGAGTTTCAAACCGCCAGCCATCGACATGACGACTAGACTTTCAAGGGAATCTAGCAGCGACCTCCATAATATGAACTTCCGGAGCATAGAGTTTAATGCGAGGGAGGGAGAATGGATCCGGTAACACGTCCGCGAGGTCGTGGTCATCTTGTGGGTGCAATCATGATATTTCCTCTTGCACCCCACGACCACTTGAAAAGAGGTTGGAGTTTAGGGCCTCCATAACGCGACGATGCTCCCCAACCGCAGCTAGACTAGCCGCCCGGTCGGCTACCTTAGTGTGACGAGTAAAGTTTGTAACAATACATTATATGACATTGCACATGTACTCGTTACTAATTTGATTCATGCTTTTCCATCGGAAGGACGTGCTAGGCGGTTACGTCGCTGCTTCTATTTAGCGAAGGTATGAAAGGAACTGAAATGAAATTGTTTACAACAATACCATTATAAATCGGTTGTTTTCTCTGGCCCCCCCGTGCTAAGCCAATGTGGACTCATAAGCGTGGGCTAGACCGTGAACCACTAATCCCAACCTCTCCATTGGCAGTGATGATACCGTCTAAAACATACACGTAACCATGTATCTATTATTTTTTGATCTATACGTAACTTTTTTGGATACAATATGAAATAAAAAGTGTCGCTAGTCTCCACAATACGCGGCATGCTCCAACCGTTGCGGGGATGCTGATCAGCGAGGCAGGTCAGCGTCCGCAGGTCGAGGCGAACGTGCCTAACCTCGGGTACCGTGCGACTCCGGTCGTGCCGGAGCTAGGGGGGAAAGGCAGGTGAAAAACCCCCCTCGCACAGGTCGTCGTCGGTCCCGTCTCGATCCGTGCTCAACCCCGCCCGAGGTATTAGAAGCTCCTCCCGACGCAACTCGCCACCTAGCGGAGTCTTCTCTCCTCCTTCGGGGGCTGAGAAGAGAGAATAACTAGGCTGCAGACGGTGTCCGGCTGGCTCTCTTGCCCCCGAGCCAGATTTTCTCCTATCCCTTGTCCTTGTTCCGTCTGTTTCCAATACCTATCTGATCGCACTGTGGCCTTCCTTACCCTCCCCCGGTGGTTTACGTTGTTAGGGGGCCGCCTTTATGAGCAGTGTGCCGTTACGATAAGCCTAAGCACACTGCCTGAGGCAACCTGTCGATAGCCGGGTACCGACTAGGAGAGGGGTTGGTAGAACACATGGATCGGGTCGCCGGTCCTCAAAAGATGGTGGGTACGGGAATATTTTCCAAAAGCCCCCCGTACCGGGCTTTTCCGGCGGCGGGTGATCCTAGGGACCGCCGCCGCTAGACCGTGCCGCTCCTCCGGCTGCGACCCACCTCCGCCATGCGTTGCATCATGCCTCGCCCCCAGGGAGACTTAAAGCTCTCGCATGGCTGGCGACTGCTAGCGAGCGCCGTGCCCCATCGCTGCTTCCTAGCTGTCCGCCGCCAACTCTAACACCCTCGTCCCTCCGCCAATCCGTCCGTACCCTTGTTTGCCAAAAAATATTTCGCAAACGCCGCCCCCGCCCCTTCGTCGGGAGAGTATCTGCGAGTATTTAGTCGCGGAAAAGACATATCGGACTGGCCGAGCGGGAGATCCTTGTGCCGGTGTACGTATATTATGTTTTTCCAAAACCCTCCGTACCGGGCTTCCCGACAACTGTTGATCCCGCGGATCGCAGCTGTCGGTACCTCGTTTAGGCCCCAACCGTGTCAGGCTTGGCACGGCTACAAGGTTACCAGCGCCCACCGCGTGGAGGTAGAGGTAGGTGCCGACGGGCTTGCGAGCGCACCCCCCTCCGGGGCCGCCGCCGCTGCGCCGCCGGCGGGCGCCTAAGTGTTGGAATTCCACCAATTAAATAGCTTCCATTAACATGCAAACCAAAATGAATGCATTTCCGGCACGGACCATTTCGATGGTGTTCAGCCAATGTCAGGTTGCTCTCCAGCTTTCCCGAAACACCCGGATATCGTGCGTTAATCCGACGGCGGTATTTCCAATTTTAGCTTGGTTCCCAATTTACACGAATATTGTAAGCTACCCGTAAATATTTTCTAGAAGCTTGGCTCACGAATTACGAGGGCATTTCGGCAATTACAAGTGCGGCTTTTTTTGGCGACGGTATGTGATCTTCCCGGGAGTTATATCTAAATAAATTGAAAGTGAAATTGAAGTTGTTTACAACATGTACCGTATGAACCGGTTGCTGTCTATGGGCCCTCCCAACAATGCCATTCAGGAAACTTACAAGTCATTGCTAGACCGTTATCCGCTTAAATCCAACCTCTCCAAATAATCGTGGGGGTTTTTACTCCCTCCCCGGGGAGTGTGTCATGCGTGTGGGTTGCGGGTGTCAATTAGGGGCGGGTGTGGGTGCGAGAAGGGTAAATGCGTCGCGTGGTTGTGCGAGACTTGATGCGGTAGATGAGGAGGATATGGTGCAACCATTGGACGGTGTGCAAGTGGAGCTGTGCTATGATGCGTGATGTGCCGAGTATGGTTTTGACATAATAACCGCGACCAACGGGTGTCATGTCGAGTCAAATCAAGCAGCGTCAAACAAATCAAACACCAACAAAAGCGGGTGAAAAACCAAGAGCTTCGAAACTAGTGTGGCACTTTGCCTTCTGAGAGCTAGTTGCTAACATATATATATTATGTTCTTGCTTGTTGCTGCTTAAACAACATGTGGAAGTGCAAATGTGAAGAGATTAAATATGTCTGAATGTCAAGTGTTAAAAGTAGATTGCTATTGAACAGAGGGATTGATGTAAGGTAATGTGACCTCCCTCTACCGCACAAGGCTTATATAGTTTATGGCTAGCTAGCTTGCACTTGCGCTCGCGTGGTCCTCGTCCCAGGTGCTAGGGCCCTCGTAACGGTTGAAACATATTATCGACCCGACTTGTCTCTCTATGGCGCGTCATGTAGCTAGCTTGATAAATTGTACGTAAAATACACACCGGGAGGTACTAGTGGTATAATACAAACCTTCGCTGGCGCCCGCCGGCGGCGGCCCCGGAGGGGGGTGCGCTCGCAGGCCCGTCGGCACCTACCTCCACCTCCACGCGGTGGGCGCTGGTAGCCCCGTAGCCGTGCCATGCTTGGCACGGTAGGGGGCTAAACGAGGTACCGACAGCTGCGATCCGCGGGATCAGCACCTGTCGGGAAGCCATGTACGGAGGGTTTTGGAAAAACAAAATATCCGTAAACCAACATAGAGATCTCCCGCTCGGCCAGTCCGATATGTCTTTATTTCAGCGACTAAGTACTCACAAATTCTCTCCCGTCACGGCGGGAACGATGTTTGCGGATTGTTTTTGGCGAGGAAGGGTACGGCCGGATCAGCGGTGGGACGAGGGTGTTAGAGCTGGCGGCGGACAGATGGGAAGCAGCGCTAGGGCACGGCGCTCGCTTTCTGCCGCCAACCATGCGAGAGTTTTAAGTCTACCCTGGGGGCGAGGCCTAAGCTACGCGAGACGGAGGTGGGTCGCGGTCGGAGGGTCGGCACGGTCTGGCGGCGGTGATCCTTAGGATCGACCGCCGCCGGAAAAACCCGGTACGAGGGGCTTTTGGAAAAATATTCCCGTACCCAACCTCTTTTGTGGTTCGGCGACTCAATCCATGTGTCCGACCCACCCCTCCCCTAGTCGGTACCCGGTTATCGACTGGCTGCCTAAGGCAGTGTGCCTAGGGTTATCGTAACGGCACACTACTCGTAAAGGCGGCCCCCTAACAACGTAAACCACCGGGGGAGGGTACGGCCGGCCACAACGCGATTAGATGGGTGTTGGAAACAGACGGAAAAAGGACAAGGGATAGGAGAAAATCTGGCACGGGGGCAGGAGAGCCAGCCGGACACCGTTTGCAGCTTAGTTATTTACTCAGGGCGGCAGAAACGTTCGTGGTCGAATTCTGCGAAAACATTGTCCGCGTCAGTGCTCGTTTGTCCGCCCTTGGTGAGGCGGAGGAAGCCTAGTCGAGTACGGGCGGCCTCCTCTGTCGTTATTTGGGTGCCATGACCCGCTCGGATAAGGGCAACCGCCGTTGTCTGCTTTGTCGATAGAGGTGGTCCGGTCAATAGCGCGTCCAAGCCCTTGCTAATTACCGCGTTGGCGCAACTCTCGAAGAAGGCGTTGCAACCTATGTCAAGTTATTCGTCGTAGGCGGCTTGCGTCTTCTTTTCGCACATGGCGCGTGCCGTATCGTCTATCAATGTCCATGGGCGTGGCTCATGGACGTCGCGTAGTAGGCGTTCGAGAGCGGCACGGATGGCTTCGCCGTAGTAGGCGAAGTCGACGAACTCGGACTATGTCGGTTCGGGGTCGTCGTCAAGCAGGTCGATAGGTGGCTAAGGGGCCTCCTTGCCACCCTCCGTCGATGGTGTCGCGTCGGGGGGGATGGATTGATGTTGGCTCGTAGTAGCGGGTGTGAGTTGGTGCTTTGGCTGTGCTTTGTTGTTGTTCCAAAGCCGACAAGGCCGTACGAATTTGCTCGGTTGTGCGTTGCTCGATCGAGGTGGCTTGCGCGTCGGCTCCCGGCGCGGAAGTAGACTTCTCAAGCTGCGTAGCTGAACGAGGGGAAGTGTCGCGTGACGCTCGAGTGCGCATGGGACAATGTAAAACGGACACCCTACTCGACTACTAGAGTCGAGATTGCTATTCGCGCGAAGCCTAGATTGGTTGAGCGCGAAAGCAAAGAGTGCCATGCTCATAGCTAGTTCCGGCATATGGGGCGAGGGCTAGTTGGAGTTTACCGTTGGGGCAGTCTTGTGGTCGTTGGTTGCGCCTAACTGCCAACACAAGGTAGTTGTTTTGAAGGTATGTCGCACAATTAATAATTGTAACAAGAAGTGCTAGGGTAACTGCCCCGTACACATGTAGGTTGGGTTTGCAAACTTCTAGATTTAAATCAATCTCACAAAAAAGGAGGAAAAACCCTCACAAGCCTAAGCCTGAGGAACAGGGAGGCATCCCACAGCTTCGGCACCCCTCCTGGAAAGCATCACAAGCATAGGAACCCAAAGTACAGGTGCCATGAAGAGCAGCAGAAAGAAGTTATATTCCAGACGAAGCTCTACCACAATCCCTGCATTCCGTGCATTTTTTTCACTGAAAATTCTAATAACATATAGAACATCATCGGCGGAAATACATCAAATAAGCGCGCGCCGGTACATGTACCCGTATAGGATATAGTCACAGCACACCGCACAGGTACCGGTACTGTCGTAGCAGCTATATGGAACAGCCCTCGCGCTCCGGCGTGCTGCTCCGCCGTATCGCTCTCGAAGATTAGAGTCGCGATTATCCACTCACCAGTTGACACTTCCACGACAAAGCGCCCTTCGGAGCCTCCCCCAAAGCAGGCCCACACGATGCGTCTTACGACCGGTTCCACTTTGGTGGTGGTCACTTTACTTTGCCTGACCACCTCTACGCACGCGCGATCCGTTTACGCCGCTCGCCTTCCCAACGGTGGCTCCGTACCTTCTCCGGACGGCTCCGGCAGCGTATGCAATGGCTTCGGCCACCTAAGCTGCTTCGGCGGGGGCGCCCGCAATGAATTTGGGCTTGCTTTCGAAGCTGCTAATCTCGAGTGGACTGTTGAACTCTGCGAGGCTGATTCGGATGGTGACGGTCTGACAAACGGACAAGAGGTGGGTCGGTTGCTGGTCGGACGCAATTCCGATTCTTGCCCACTCTTGCAGTACCCTTACTCTGACTGTGCAGGTTATTCGGCTTGAAATCGCTTCTCTGAAACGGGGAATTATGGCCGTCAGCATGTATCGATTATACACTGAGACTTTTGTTTCCATGAACAAACTCATGTCACGATTGCTGCGCCCTGCCCCGGACTGTGCCTTGGTTTCCATTCCCAGTTTCCCGGCCCGACTGGATTGTCGGCTGGTTAAGGTTTGGTACTCAGGTACTGACGATTCGTGTTGTGTGACGTTTACTTTCGAACAGTTGGGCGACCCTTGCTGCACCTGGTCTCCAGGCGATGCGCTCCCGATGATGAACTCTGCCCTGAGTCACCCTGGGTCCTCCGAGTCGGTTGCGGATCTGACCGCCCAGGCCGCTGTAAGGCGGCCGCTCCGCTTCTCGATACCCGCCTTATTGTTGTATATACACCTGTGACCTCACACCCTAATGTGTAAAACCTAATAACACAAACACGGTGTGCTGCCCTCAATCAGGTCAACTGCGACGACGCCCCGCCGCCGACCAGCGTGGACACGTCATTCTGGAACGAGGGGGAGCAGCGGCTATCGCGAGAGTATGTCATGAGCTGGGCTCTTAGCACCGAGGAGACTCAGTACGTTTCTTTTCCTTTCAATCTCGGGCAAGATGGGCAGCCTCTCTCCGACGCCGAGTACTTGGTCGGTTGGACAGCCACCATCGGGACTATCGAGTACGTGCATCACTTTGTCGTGTACGGCTGCGATCGCGAGCTTGAGGCTAGCGAGTTGGAGCCCTTCAATGAGCTAACCCGTGAGAACTATGCACGTCGCGACGAGATGGGCTGTTCGACCGAGATTGCAATCTGGGCGCCGGGCCTCAACGTGTACTCTCTACCCAGCGACGTTGCACTCCCGCTCGGCCCCGGCACCTCTTTCCGAGCGATGGCGGTGCAGGTTCACTACAATAACCCGGCTGGCATTGAGGGCGTGTTGGACACGAGCTCCATCACTTTCCACCTCACCACCACTCCTCGCGTGCACGACATGGCGTTCCTGCAGCTGGGCGACATTCTCCTCTTTTCCCACCCCGAAATTCCGCCCGGCAAACCCTCTTGGGGCGTCACCCACCGCTGCTTGATTCAGACCAAGGACGAGCAGGACCTCACTGTATTCGCCCACGGCCCGCACATGCACTTCCATGGTAGGCGTCTTTGGTCGGAGAAAATTGCTACCGGCGGTGGTGTGAGCGGCAACGGCACGTGGGACTTTACGTCACGGGCTGAGGCCGGCGGCGAACACTTGGGACTCATCGGACGAACCGACGCGTACGACTACAACCTTCAGCGCCAGTACGAGACGCCGCCCGGCACGGTTCTGAGGCACGGCGATCTGGTCTCCACCACCTGCGTCTTCAGCACCGACGGGAAAACTGAACCTGTGATGGGTGGCCTCGGCAGCCAGGACGAGATGTGCATCCACTTTTTGTCGTTTTACCCCGCCGACGCGCTCGACCGCACCTACTGCATCGCGCAGGACGCTGCTCTGGCCGGAGAGTGGCCCCAAGATAACTTCTCCGTTGTAGATGACCCAGAGATGCTGCAGACACTGCTGCTCCCCAACTCGTCTATCCCTTTCGGTTACGACACTACGCTGAGGCCCGACGGCGCGACCGGTCCCGAGGCTATCGAGCCGTCAACTACGCCTTCTGCCGTCGAAGACCTGCCCTCTTCTGCCACTAAGCTCTTTACCCATGTGGCGACTGCCGTGTTTGCCGCTGCCCTCGCAGTTTTTGTCACCGTTTGAGACGCTCTCTGACCCCTTGTAGAATAGTTATTGTTTTGGGCATATCTCGAATTGCTTGGTAACGCGCTCTTGGACGTGCTTAGTTCGCTGCTAAAGTGATTTACCAACTTCGTGAACTATTTAAAAAGGATTCGTCATTTGCCTATTGCGTACTGCTTGCATTTCCCCCACCCTTGTATATTTTTTTCTTGCGCCCCCGGGGGACTGGCAGGTATGGGACTAGCAGGTATGCGACCAACCCTCGTGACGTTGCTCATATTTCCCGTGGAGCCGCATATTTCCTATAAAATTTTCGTGAACGCATGCAACGTTTTGCGCGGGCCGCTTGGGGTGTTTTTTTGGGCGCCCCCGCTATATGGGACTGGCAGGGAAACCCGCACGTGCACCCTCTACAGACGGCGTTTTGCATTGCATGATTGAGAGTAAAAGTTCGAAGCAAACTTCAAACTCATCATGGATCATGCTTCCGGGTAGGCGACGCTCGTGTGAGTGCATGACGTACCATTGTACGAGTACCGTACCGTAATGCGCTAACCCCACACGAGGCCAATGTTGGACTAAAACCTTCCAATGACATGCGAACAAACATGAATGCACTCCCGGCACTGACCAAGAAGGGTCTATTCGAGTAATGCGAGAAGGAGCAAGGCCCATCTCACGGAGCAAAACATTTCGGGAGTGCGATACATGAACTATAAAGAAAGCAATATGAAGGAGGGCTTGGCGCCATAACTTGATTCAACCTCCCATTTCATGCAAAATGAATGGCGCCATGAAGGGAGGGGGGGGATACCGCCTAAAAGTAAGGCATTCATGTTTTCGGGCGAGCTAGCGAACTGACGTACAAAACCATTCAACTATGGGGCAAGTGTCCCAAAATTACGACGGTGGCACTCCCAACGTGGGCAGTCTAGCATGATATGTTCTATAGATACAGGCACATCCTTGCCGCATGGAGGATGATGATGGAGAAAACGTTCACGCATGGCATGAATGCGGGCTAGACGACGGGCTGTGGGAAATACACGCATACGAAATTAACTCATAATGTGTAACCCCGCAACGGCCCCCGCGGGAATGCCCGTGCCGTATTGTGGCAATGGGTTCCCAACATATGAAGCATGGGGAAAAATACTCCACTTATTAGTATGTGCCGACGATGATGTCTCGAATCGACGCCATACCGTTGCTTTAACTAGGTTAGAGGCAACGCGTAGTTGCAAAGACCTCCAAGCGGGTGGGGCGCGTACGTTTTGGATAATTCCGCACTTGCCGTAGCCAAACGATTAAGCCACCGCAAGGTCCCAAACGTCCAAGTATTTAGGCGCATGCGACTTGGTTGGCGCACCAGATCGCTTATGCATGTATTTGGGGTGGGCGCTTTTAAGGAACGCCCTAGTCGTGTCATAGTCTACGACGACGACGCTGGAAGATTACATTATTAGCGAGTAATGTCTGCTGATACTCGTCATTAATTTCGGTATTTCCTCCAAATAGCAGCTACGCGTATCTTTAGATACAGGACTATAATAATGTTAGGAAGTGTACAAAGCGATTAAGGGTCGTATGACGCGTAGGTATAGCGACGAAAGGAGCGATCTCGTCACAAATTTGAAAAAATTTCTTACAAGAGAAAGCAGTGGAGGCCACCAAATCTCGTCACAAATTAGAATAATTGTACATCCTTCCACATCAATTTGCTAAAATCTGTGAGTGTGTGTGTCTGTGAATCCACTTATCATCAGTAGGGTTGGGTTTTGGTACTACAAATGCGATATTTTTATTTCGAAAAAAAATCCACTTGGTGTACAGGCCCTTATTGGGATTGGGATTAGGATACGTCTTTAACTACTGCGCCTCGCTACGCTGGGGTACAGGAGCATTATTTCTTTTCTTACAAAAATACTGAGTGACACACACAGGGTGTTGTGCATAATTACAAAAAACACATTATGAGAGAGAATAAAGTGTGTGTGTGTGTGTGTGTGTGTGTGTGTGTGTGTGTGTGTGTGTGTGTTTGTGTGTGAAAAAATAAGTATCACGACCATGGGCCTCCATGGAATAGTGAGGGACATAAGGTTTGCATATATGAAATACAAAGAAAAATGATTACAAAAATACAAAGAACGAAAGGCAAAAAGAACGAAGGGCCACTCGTATAGAATATTTACTACCGGAAGCGTGGGATGATGAATAATTATACCCGCACCGGTTCTAGAAATAGCTGAAGGTGAAGTCTCAGGAGACTTCAACAGTGTCGCCTTGTTGCGAACAGATGAAACTGTATAGTAGTATTCGGTAGTTTAGGTTAGAAACAGCACAGCACACCAAATTGGAATTGGTGGCTTTCTGGTATCTTCGACCGGACGCCTATAAATTTATCGGCCGGCACATTTGCCAGGGGGTCACTCGGGTTACCGTTTATCGGTAGATTGTAACAAGAACCCCTCTTCCAATCATCCACTCTATTATTCCTCCCACTAGGAAATGATCCAGAGAATGGGCCCCCGATGCCGCTCGTCCTGCTAGTGGGCGAGTTTTCCCACAACATTTGGTTTCGAAGCCACTAGTGGTAGAGACGAGAGGGATGTTTGGAGAGGCGGAGAACAAGACGGCACCTAAGGACAGCGAAGGTTCGATGGAAGGGACGCCCACCGCGGACATGTACCAGCTTTGGATGAAGAAGTCGAGCTCGATTGGCGAGACAACGAAGGATGTTTGTGGCTAGGAAGCTAGCCAATTGTGGTCGTGAGTTGCACACATTGCGGACTGTGATATGGGTTGCATAATCTTTGTGAAGCCGTATGAGGGGAAAGAGAGCATGGCGAATAAGGTTTTCAGGGAGGAGTATGGTAAGAACCTTGCCAAGACCATGTGGTGCACCAATTAGTGGTTCAATAGCTGACGCACGGCGATTGTGGATAGTGGCGTCGCTAGTGTACATCTCTCGCGTGGATTTGCTAAGAATGGCATGTGCATGATTGGGAGCGTGACGAGCGGCCACTCTAAGTCACCTCGCCAATGGTTGCTCAGCAAAGTGAGTGGGCAGCGTGCATGTCGCACATCAACAGTCAAGGTGGGAAATCATGGGTGGGAGCTATTGGCCGATGTGGATTGTGACAAGCAACCTATGTGCATGCTAGGGACTGCTGGAACCACAGCCACGGGTTAAACACTTACCCGCAACCATTCAATTTTGCTCGCGGATGGAACGAGTAGTGTGCACCTAAGGAGCTGGGAGCAGTGGGATATCCATACTACTGCTGGATGGATGGAATGGAAAAGCGCGTAAGAGGGTCTGCGTGTTTCTTTGCAGCCCGGCCCAGAACCCGGATTGCTTTGCCTGCCACGTCAACGATGTGCAGCCAAGGAACCGACTTTATGAGGCGATGATGTAAGCATGGGTAAAGCGGAAGGCAGGGAAGGCAACATCGGGTGCAAAAGGGCAAGCGGAACCGGAGAAGGTGAAGGTTCAAGCGTTGGTAGCGGGTGAAGTTGGTCATTTGCGGTGCTAGACGTGGATGGAGCTGCGTGAATATTTTTGTTTTCTCACTTGGTAAGATTTCAACAATTCTATATGACTCAACAACGATCAAAACATGTTTTAATATGCACAAGGAAGGTGTTTGACTATTTTGTTGTAGTTCAACCCCTCCTGCTGTACTTTTAGAGCACAAAAATATGTGCTAAGTATTAAATTATAGCTTCGGACCCTGGTGACCTTTCACTTTAAACAATCATCTGGCCATCGACGTGAACTTTTTTTCATTTGAACTGTTAGTGTCAAAGTGTACATTGTATTAGCTTTGCAATGAACCTTTAATTTGTAAAATTGAGTCACCGGCCACGCAATTGTGAATGGAAACGTCAATTGAGGTTTGGAGGACAAAAAAGTGTATAAAATTTCGTTTAACACCCTCGTCTTGTACACTATGGAACAACGTGTGTACGAGCGTTGTGCATGCCAAACCTGTCCCTTAAGCAAATTTCAGCCATAAGCAACATGTCATGACAAGTTTTTGGTTATAGGTGCTGATTTGCTGAAGTTATCACATGTGCTAGAAGTGGTATAGGTTCGGTCACTTGTGACCTGACCTATGATAAATAAACATTAACATCTCATCTTTCGCGGATGGTGGCAAAGTTCATCTAAGAACCGGCCTTAAACTTCGGAAAAAAACATCGACTTGGTGTATTGCGCACTTATTGGGATTGGGATTTGGATACGTCATGAACTACTGCGCATCGCTACGATTGGTACATGAGCAACATTTCAGTGATTACAAAAATACAGAGTGAAACACACAGGGTGTGTTTGTGTAATTATAAAAAATGCATAATGAGAGAGAAGACACTGTGTGTGTGTGTGTGTGTGTGTGTGTGTGTGTGTGTGTGTGTGTGTGTGTGTGTGTGTGTGTGTGTGTGTGTGTGTGTGTGTGTGTGTGTGTGTGTGTGTGTGTGTGTGAAAAATATGTTTCACGATAATGGGCCACCATCGATTATCTTGACGATAACATAAATACATTGTGGGAGATATAAGGTTTGTATGTATATGATTATAAAAAATACAAAGTACGACGGGCGCAAAGAACTACGGGCCACTCGTAATCTAATAAAGTCATTATGTATGCGTCCGGTGTCTATCTGCTCATATCGCTATATCGACAGGTGACCCGCGCAAAGCCTCGAAAATCAATGCAAGCCGTCGACCGCCCCCGCTACATGATTTACTCTATGCTCATGGATCTCGGCTGACTACGGTTCGCGCACAACGCTACCTTTTTTCATCGCGGCGCCCCATCCACTCAAGTGGGTAGCCTTACGTTAGAAAAGGAGGAAATTGGTGGCTGAGGTTGAGCCTCAAGCCCGATGTTGTGTGGCAGTATATGGGGCGAGCGAGAAGTTGGCGGAAGACTTGCTTTGGTAAAGGACGTAGACGCTTTTAACGACGAACACGTCGAGGAAGCGGAGCGCCAACCATGGAATATGTCACATGGGCCGAACGAGTGGAAAAATAAGAAGAAGACAAAGGTAGGAGTATATGAGACGTCAAGACACGGGTGAGGAGATGACGCAATTCAATTTCATGGGGTGAGCTCCATGTAAGTTGTGTTAATCACATGTTTTACAACCTATATTATCCCGCTTGGCCGTAGTGCTCCTTTTTCGATCTTGACGTGCGATGTCCCTTCACCCCTGCTACGACCTTCCGCCTCAAGCCTCCTAGGTTAAGGTTTTTAGGCCTCAATCCCACCCACATCAAGCAGTATTACACCAAATTTCATCACATCCATACGAACCTATTTTCGCGGATAACAAGATGGAATTACAACAAATGCATGTCGTGCCGTCGATTTCGGGAGTACGTATCCACTAACCAGAACGCGAGAAATCCAAATTCCGGGGCTCCCGAGTTAGGGTATGCCCAAAATTCCGGTTGGGCCGCAAACCCTATTGCGTCGGATTGTAGCCGCGATCGGCCCCATATATCTCATGCTTTCCCCTTAATTGCTTCTTCAACACAAGTTTCGGGCCGCCCGTCCAGCTAGTGAAGTAATGTGAAACCCCTGATGACCATAAATGTTACACCCTCCGCAAACAACCCTATTTCGCTAGCAACATTCTTTATGGGACGGATATTAATGGCAATTCCCGACACAAAAACTATGAAAATGGAAATGATTTACAAAATACCCGCAAATCGGACCGGATGTTATCTAACCGCCATCAAATGCTCTATCACTTAGTACACTTAGGAGCATGGTAGAACTCCTAGGGAGTGGATCCGGCGTTTACAATCAAGGTTCGATCACACGACTCCGAGAATATCCGAGCCCATGCATGCTAATGTCGCACATGTTTCGTGGCGTTTCCGTTGTTTGAAATAAGGGTATGTTGGTGAGCAAGGATCCAGACCCACAGCAATGATTGGGCCGGGTACACATGCGAACACGTACACCTATCGACACACCCATCTTCAATGTGTGCTGATTTTCCTCTGGGTTAAAATCCTTCAAACAACCATAGTAGTTGCCACAGTCCCAATGCCTTTTCACAGTAACAACAGAAATATTTTCTCTAACCAAGAAAATGAATACATAAATATAAATGAATACCCATTTGTCAATAATGCAACAAGCGCTTGAAAGCTACTCCGGAGCTTCAGGATGCACGGCCCGCTCCCACCAAACCGCGGTGCCGAACGGCCTAGGCCGATCGGTGTTCGGGAGGGGCGACGGGCGAGCCTAATCTAGATCTCGCATGACTCCGGTCTTGTTATAACATTTCGGTCTTGTGCCGTAACATGTGTTGCCGGAGATAGGATGGGAAAGGTTGAAAGAAAACCCCTCCTCATGCAGTTGCTCGTCGATCCGTCATCACATCCCGCGCACCTCGCCCCAAGGTCACCGCCGCCCCTCCCGACGCGGCTTTCCCTTGTCGGGGAACCCTATCGCCTCGAGGATAGGCGGGAGGGCCCCAAAGTGGCAGACCAAAATTGCTAGCGCTCTTGCTATAGCGCAAAATCAAGAATTCCCCATCATGTCCCCGGCAATTTATGTACTGATACCCGGGTATATTTATGGTAGGTGGCCCACCGGCTTGCGCCCGTTCCCTCTACCCTCCGCTCGCGCGTCCATAGAGCATCCTTGTTTCAAGTGTGAGCCTCTGCGCTAACCCGGGCCCACACTCTCTAATATTAGGTGTGCCGAGCGATAGTGCACAAAAAAACACAAATTGTGTTCGATGCTTGTGTGTTTATTAGATATAAATTCATTACAAGACTCATCAAGCATCAATGTGTTTTAAGTTTCTAGCACCGTTCATGGATATTTGAGTGGGACAAGCGTGGGCCTGTGGGGACATACAAGGAAACCGCATGCGAGGTCTAACAGCATTGCTAACCCTGGCCTTACGTAATCATGCTTGAAGGAGCTCTCCGAATCGGCCTCCGTTTTTTCCATGAAGTCTTTCCGATGCCTTCACGGGGTTGCAAAGGAGGTGATTGAATTTGGCGATATTATGATGAATAAGTAGGGAATAAATAGAAATTTTGGATCTCACAATATATAAACATATATGTCCCTATACGTTTGAAATATCAAGCTCGTTGCCATTCCATGGATCACTTGTCGAAAAATCAAGTGATGAACTGGTAAAGCATAATAAGTTTGCAAGCCCACCAAAGAATGGCAAGGATGCGCGAGTAATTCTATATGTTTTTGTTATTGGATTAGCGTCTTAGGGGTTTGGAGAGGCAGAGATCAGAGGCCGCCATGCCTCGAGAGCAAGAGATAGGGCATTTCAACTAGAATTGGTCTCCCCAACAAGACATACCATATACGTTTTGCCAAAATAATTCGAAGGCATGATCAACCACTAGTGAAGCATAAGAGCTGGATGACAAAATTAAGTACAACCAGGTGCTTGAGCTTTATCCGCCTATGCGACTGAAAATTGCTATGCCAAGCATATAAAGGAAAGAGAGTATACCCTACCTGGAATGGCGTCTCTTGCTTCAGGCTGGTTTTCTTTGAGTGTCGATTCTCTGGATTGCCGAGAAAATGTGGGTCGCCGCCATGGTTCAACAGCATCTGATAATTATGCACACACACACACACACACACACACACACACACACACACACACACACACACACACACACACACACACACACACACACACACACACACACACACACACACACACACACACACACACACATATAAATGTTCACTATGAATATAATGTTGATATGTCACTAAGGAGCAAACGTATTCAGGGAAATACGGATGACCCCCCCATAGATATCCTTCATAGCGCTAAAACGGGTGGCAAGGGACAACGCGCGCTTGTGCACTCATACATTCACAGAGACACGCGGGTACACAGTGCAGGTAAGGGACGCAGTTGCCGCAACGCTACTTTGCAGTCACAGTGGCGACACCTGACAGCAGTCCCAGTGTCCATTCACCACGGCCCAATGCAGTGGCGTCCGCACCCATCGGTCCGGCCAGTCCACAGCCGCAGCTAAGCTGCTGCGCCGCGTTAGCGCCACGCGTCTCCGGCAAAATTCTTCGCCGCCCGCGTCGGTGCTCGTCCACAGCGACTGCGGCACAAGCCGTCATTAAGTCACCACACATTATCAACTAATCTCCGAGAAATGTGGCACTTACACAGTGGCCCACCCTGTTATCGATGATGTGTAACGTGTTGTGTAACTCGCGATGATATTGAGTGTCAGGGCCTGGGACAAACATCATGCATCTATTCACTAGAAACAAATCGTAATGGGTCAGAACTTCGGGTTGCGAGATCGGGTGACAAGTAATGTAAAGGTGCAAAGGACGTTTGGCTACAGCCCACCAGAGCCAGGCGCAATGCTTCAGTGTTGCCTGAGCGCGCCGCATGGTGGAGCACACACTGCTGCGCTCGGTCCCTCGCTCGCAGCGGTGCGCCTGCTCGAAGCAGCAAATCCAGACATCCCCCCCCTTTTCGGTAACCGCGCCCATTATCTGCTCCATGCGCTTGCATCGCAGCCGTGGGGCTCGCAGGACCGGCTCTCGTAGCTGCTGATGTGGGTGCTGCCGCGGCGGCAAAATGTATTGGCAGCCGCCCATCCGGGGCAATGGCGTTGGGGTTGGCTCCAGCACCCTGCGGAGGTAGAACCAGCAAAGACACAGTAAATACCTGAATAGAGATTTCTGTCCTGTACTGGTATCAATTCTCGCACCGCGAGGCATTTATATCCACGGGCATTGTTGCCAGCTATGACCTGCAAATAGAAGAAATCTGGCATTGTGAAGGGATTTGGCATATTATATGCGCCCGTGAAAGAACTACAGACACAACAACCTGCGAATGAATAGGAAAGGAAAAGGGGGGCAGAGTGACAGCTGGATTGTGAAGTCAAGATACTGCGGAGGACGAGGACGGGCTGCGACGAGAAAGGCTGAGTCTCGAGGGATGTGTCACAGCTACCGCAAAAAGAACAAGAAACACTATATTCATTTGAAAGGTTGGTGAGAACGAAGCACAGAGTGAAACACAGTCGGAGCATTATTGCACGCGGGCAGAGCGGAGTGGGCGTACCAGTAGCAATGCGACCACTTCCTCGTGGCCAGCAGCCGCGGCCACCATCAAGGGTGTGGTCCGCTTGGTTCGCCTGGTGGCGCCACAGTCCGCGCCCACCCCCGCCTCCACGAATGCGCCCACGAGCCGCACCTGCCCCTCACCCGCCGCCGCCAGCAACGCCGCCTCCTCAGGGGTCGCTACACCCTCCGCCCCCCGCTGCTTTCTCTGCCACGCGGGCCGTACCCGCGACCTGCCTGCATCAGCGGACACGGTAGCATCGGTGCTGCGAGAATCGCCCATTTCTGTCCGACTGATGCCGTCATTTATTTTCGCCTCAGCGTCAGTTTCGGCAGGCGATGCCGGGACCACGGGGTCGGCTGCCCGCAGGGCAGAGGCGGCGCGCGCAACGACCCACGCCAGGGAGGTGCATTGCAGGTACGCAGCGTAAGCGCGGATGGTGCGGTGTTGGTAGAGGTGATGCACAGCGAAGGCGCCCAGTGTGTCGCCGTACTCTCCGCCCGCGAGGCGATCACCGCCCAATCGTCCCGCCTCTACCGACCTCAGCCGGTGCCCCAACCGCATCGCTCGAAGGGAGTCGCCGCCTCGCAGAAAGAAGTCGTCGTCAGCGCCTATCGACACAATGTAACGTCACTAATAATGCGCCATAAAGCAAGATACACTCACTTTCATGGTATATCGTAGATTATACACAGCAAACAATGGTGTATGTCAATATTTCGGAAAAAGAAACAACCTGTGCATTTGGACTGAGACGCAGAGCGTCGTGCCGAGGTTGGTACATTACAGAATAAGCGCGACGATTATCTTCCATGATGTTGATGTGAAGCTATTTTAAAAGCTGTCAATTGAAAAATTCATCAGTCAGTGTGCGCTCACCGAGACTGTTGAGAGGGAGCCCGAGTTCAAACTCCCACAAACGCGCGAGGTCCGCTTCGATGTCGTCCATTGGCTCGACTGCTTCCGAGGCGGCACCTTACAAGGCGCCCCATCCAAACAAATCAGCACGCAGCACCAACGCGGAACATCGATCCTATTTATCACAATAACCCAAGGCTTTATTGCCTATCTACCTGTGCCTTTGACTGTATCGAACGGGCAGTCTGGCAGCTCCCCGCGAACGACCTTGCCGTTTGCCGACAATGGTAATTTATCCACAAACACCACCCACGACGGCAAGACTGGCGCCGCGAGGTACTGCCCCGCCTTCAACTTCACCGCCAGCGCAGCACCGGCATGCTGCTGCACAAGCTGCTGGTCTACACTAACGAGCGAGCTTGCTGTCGTTCCGGGAGGGTCGTCCCACACAAACCCAATCTCTTGCGACACCTGTCAAAACGAAATACTCGGCGATCTCATTCATAATTTCACGAAACCTCGTCACCTGCCTCGCAGATATATACAAATGGATGACACAAAGATATTTTATTCCTCGTGAGCACTGATGGCAAATCCTCTACAGGCAGACCTCGGGGCGGAGCACTACGAAGGCGACCAACTGGTGTCTGTGGCCGTCGACCGTGACAGCTGCAGATGAGACTAGCGGAGACGAGCCCACAGCGGCCTCCACCTCGGCTAGCTCGACACGATTTCCGTTCACCTTCACCTGCCACCCGTAGCGATACATTACATCACACTGATATAAATGAACAGCATGCACTACGTTGTCTAAGTAGCTCGCCCACTTGGACAACAAACCACCACAGTAGTGCACTGAAAACCTATTAATAATTCATGCTCTACTTCATTTGTTACCCGCATATATCGCAGTGAGTAAATGTACCGATCAGCATCCAAACAGCATGTTATACACGCAAGTACCGAAAGACTGTCGGCGAGAGGGTGCCAAGTGCCCAAGGAGGGCGGCAATAGGATAACCCCATTTATCCGTCCCGCAATAATAAATAGCTCTGCGACACTGACATCACGCCAGTACCGAGTATGCCGAGTAAGCAGTAATCGAATGGGGATGCATGTCAATGACAGCAGGTACTGGCATCGGTAGAGACAGATTGGGCTGCGAGGAAACAATTCATCTGCGTACCTGATCGTCAATACGACCGAGGAGATGAAGCTCGCCGGAATCGGTGATGCGTGCGCGGTCGCCCGTGCGGTATACTCGCCGCGGCCAGGGGACGCCCCGCCCCGCCGTGGCTCCTGGAAGCGACTCTCTCATCGAGACGGCCGGCAACTCATCATCGCCTCCGCTGCCGATAACGGTACTAATGCCATTGATGAGCGGTTGCCAAAAATCATCAGAAACTCCAACAAACTTTGAAGAGCTCAGCTCCGGCAAGTTCAGATATCCGTCGCCCACCTGTGAGCAACCAAAACAAACAGTGATTAAAATGAGGAGCCCTCGGCCGTCGACTAAAAATCACTCAAACAAAAGTAGCTGTGACGTAATTCGTGAAGGCGCATAGAATGGCGCCAGAGACAGTACATTGTGCGGAAGTCACAGCCGGGTGAGTTCATTTTGGTACAACATGCCCGACCTGTAGGCCTCCAATAACGAGCTCCCCTACTTGACCGGTCCGAAGAACAGAGGAGGGACAAAGCGTCGCCTGAGGAGTGTCAGTCGAGCTGAGACTGGATATCGAAACACTGTTGCTGTCGCGTGCCCCTCGGTCGCGATCTTGCGCACATATCCCCTCCGCAGGCAGGGCCACCACTGCGAGGCCAACGCCAGGGAAGGGGCGCCCCGCGCAGCGGATTTCCTCTTGCGTGGCAAGCGGCGAAACCCGGCCTGCATTCATTTCAGCGTGGTAGAGTTGGAGGCATTTTAGAATGGAATAACAGCCGACATGGAAATGAGGCAATTATCACGCAATGTTTAGAGATACAATCTCCAGTGCTAGTGTGAGAAAAGCATGTTGAATATGTTCATCATTACATACACGCGGGCATCAGCAACACCAATATAGATCTTATATAGGTAGTTTATAAACAAACGCGACCATTAGGTGTGCTTCGGTGCAATTGTTATTTGAGTTTCGCTATTATAGCACTGTCCTATTGCGATTGGATCCAGCTCATCATCGCTGCCGCCGTCATTGTCATCATCCAGGAAGTAATTCTATTCAGCAGAAATCCATCGCGCCTGCATTATCCATTGTGTCGCCCACTTCGGCGATTGCAGTCTGGTGAAATCCGTCGTTTATGTTGAAATCGTGGCTGCTCGCAACTTTTTGATCAGCACATCTTCGCCAATAAGTTCATATTTCGATAATCACTTGCAGTCAGGTTTGTTGGTATTCGATGCAAATGATCAAGAGGCAATAATGATATCATGGCTTTTCATGTTGCACAAATTGGCTTTCAATCAATTTTCTTTTTGGGTGTTGGAGACAATTGCGGTCAAAATCTACGAAACAATGTTGAATGTTGCCCATCAGCAGTCTTTCTTTGTCTCACGCAACAAATTAATATTTTTCCTATAACAAAAATCATCGTCGCTTCTAAATTGATAATTATTTTCATGGCGCGTCTGACAAAAAAGTAATCGAATGAAAAAAGTTTAATAAAACAGAATAATACCATACAATTGCGATCTAAGTGGAATCGGCGAAGACAGAATGGCGTATTATTTCGATAAATGTGAAAGTCGATTAATATGCACTGACTGGAATAATAAATGATAGAATTTTAGGGTTTATGCCCTATATCCGAAACCCTAAAGTAAGCAGAGCATAATAATTTCCAATCATGATCCTAACGCGTCAATTTGATAGTGTCTAATGAGTCATTGCGAATACCTTTACCTTGCTATTTTCTCACCAATGACAAATACTAACAACAATTCATAACTTACGCTGGAAAAAAATGCTTTAGCTATGTTCATTATTTTGGCACCAAGGCTCATTTTATTAGCTCATACGAAACAGACTTGGGATAAACAAATGCAGAGTTCCGTCCCAATGACCTTTACAAATAATGTTAACAAACACTTATCTCATCAAATCACATGTCGAAGATCTGGTGGGCACAAAACAGAATCGCGTTGCCTATGCAAATATTGGGAGATAGTTATTCATCATGCTAGAAGTGAATAAAAGCCAAGATAAACATTGCTTGATGCAACAGCAATGCACCCATAACCTTCGTAATCAATAAAATGTGAACATCATCTTTCAACTATTCATTTGTAAGTCAATATGCGGAAACCATAATGTGCATCTCATTGCTCTTAAAATTAAGGTCATCTCGTCAAACTCATATGGCGTGAAAGGAAGTTAAGATGCATATGAAATTTAGAATGCCTCACTGTTAAGCAATTTATGGCATACACCTGTTTCAATTAAATGCATATGGCGCAGCTTAAGGAATCTCCGGGCAAGTTATCTTATGATGGAGCGCAATAAGCAATGGGCTTGAGTCGATAAGAGACTTAGGGAGGGCATTTGAAGTGGGGGAAGGTGGCCCACCTGCCGTCTGATACACCGTGCACTCGGTAACGCCGTACGTGTTGAGCAGCACGACGTGTGGAGCCCACTGGGCAGCGAGGCTGCGGGGCATCGGCTCGCCCCCCAACGCCACCACACGCAGGCTCGGCAACTCAGCTGGCGGCCGCCCCAAAAGCGACCAACATGAGGGGGTAGTGGTGACGTGAGTTGCTTCGGTAACCTGTTACGTAGAATGTAGGGTGGGCTGTCGCTCAAAGAGAACAGAAAATAAAAATAAAATAAGCGAAATTGCAACAAATCTAAAAAATGTAAAAGATGGAAAGGAAGATGAGGGAGAGGGGGCGCGCCTTGAGGCACCAGCCCAGTCGCTCCAGGACGGTGCAGCGTTCCGCAGTGCAGAGGACAGCCCCCACAGCCAGAGTGGACACCACGTCGCCCAGTGAGACATCAAACGTGTGTGCTGAGGCGAGGAACACGCGGGAGGCGGCGCCGTGCTCGGCCGATGCGATACAGCCCTCTTCAGGATCACAGCCGCGCACCTGGTGCACTACATTCTTGGCCAGCGCGAAGCTCAGCAGCGCCTGGTGACTCACAGGGCACCCCTACTCATCCCCGCCACCAGCAGCAGCAGCAGCACATTTTGTGTCACAGCAGCACTCTGGACTAGGACCCATCCAATCAGGCGAACTCTTTATTATCAATCGATAGCAAACACAAAATAAACGAGACGGCACTACTCATGAAAGCATGTGCTGTGCAGATAAATTTGGCCTAGCTGTCTTGCCTTTGGGGCGCCAGTGGAGCCACTGGTGTAGAAAATGTGGCTCCAGCAAGGTTCGGTGGTTTCCCACCAAGGTTGCTGCGCCTCCACCCCGTCGACTTCCCGCCCACCCGTCTCCTCGTCACACGCAGCGTCAACCCAACCCTCCCTTAGCTCCTCCACCTGCACGATGGCATAGCCCTCATCCGTTCCGTCGCCTGCCTTCAGTGCTGCTTTAAGTTTATCTATATCGCTCGATCGTGTGAGAATGGCGGTCGGACGACAGTCGCGTAAAATGCGCTGAAGCCGAAGCGGCGCCTGCGAAACGTCCTGCGCACCAGCCAACGAACTGTTATCTGAATAACCCACTGACTTGTATCTTAGGAGTGCAATAGTTAATCAAAACCTGGCGAAACAAATAGGCTAGAAGCTGTAGGTTGGCTTTCTTCAGTGCTAAAAGAAAGCGGGGTTGACAAAAATGATAAAACGGGACGTCGGCGCACAAGAGGAACCACAGCAGCACCGGCGAGTAAGGTAGCTAGCACGGCCACCGCCATTTCCGGGCCATCGGGTATCGCTAGCCCCAGTACTGGCATCGCGCTAGCCGAACCGCCGGGAACGGCCAGCGGATCCGCCCCGGCAGTGCTGATGAGCGTCGCAAGTGTAGCCGCCAAGCGACGGACAGCCGCAGCTGTGAACGCGTAACTCATCGATACGGTAACGCCGTCGTTGCGGAGGTGGCATATCGCGGGAGAGGAGGGTATGCGCTGAGCGGTCGCCAGAAACCGTCCGTACACCGTAGAGACCTCCATTGGCAAGCGGGCTGAACATTCGCTGTTTTGCAGCGGACGAACGTGGTCACTTCCTCTGTGGACGGCGTCGAGTGTAGTGGACTGTGACAGACAGCGCTTGATGGAGAATAGAAATTCATATCGTCAAGATTAAGTCGCTGTGAGGGCTGATATCGAGGCGCCGATCGTCCACGATATTGACATTCAGTGGTTTCTTTCTTGATACAACAGCAAGGTATATTACCGATTGTTTCTGCTCATAATTACCCATATTAGCCAATTTGACTCAATTTTGTGAAATCTTGTATGAAAAGTACATTAAGCCCAGACATTAGACATGGGTTAATTAATGTCCGGATATAACCCTACATGAATCTGTTCTAATCTAAACAATATGGTACGTCTGTGTCGTCTGCTGCTACAGGTGCCTGCAGCAGCAGTTGCCGCCTCGTCCGCGCGTCGCGGAACTGCTTTCAGACATGGGACCCGCGCCCAGAGCAGTGTTACCTCGCACGCCACGCGCCTCCGATCACCCAGTGTCCCAAAGTCAACCAGCTCAGCGCCCTCCTTGCTCCCCGCGGCCTAACTGTAGCGCTTGACACACCTTACCAGAGGATATCGACGGGCAGCGCGTTTCCAAAGCGGGCAGCGCAGCACAAGCGAGCGCGTGGTTGGGTTGGGATGAGGCTCTTCGCACGAGTCGGCGCGGCGGAGGGGACGCTGTCGCTTAACGCCAGCTCTGACAGCACGTTGGCAGAGGTGGAATGGATGCTACGCGAGAAAACGCCTGCGTCTACTATACCTGCGGAACTGGTGCGCCCCCCTTGTCATTTTCCTCTCGTCTGTCCGGCAGACAGTCGCTCTTCCGAAACCCCTCTTTTTTCCTCGTCGGCGCTTATTCGTCACAGTATTCACATATACATTTTTTCAAACCGTCACTGCCCAATTTGGCTATCCGTACACTGGCTCGCGGAGTTGGTGCTACCAGAGTGGGAAGTATTCACGTTATTCTGGCGAAAACTTGTGTTACATAGAAGTTGTTTATGGCTGGCGAAATGAAAACCTGCAATGCAAATATCAAGGAATGTGTTTTGAGTCTTGATGCGTAAGCCTATGTGCTTTCTGGTGCTTGGTTCCGGAACTGGATTATGCAAAACGTCCGTTGTGACGTCCTGTTGCTGACTATGTGTTTATATGTTTTGGTGCTTTCTGGTTGGCGCAGCGTTTTTCGCACTGGGGCCGTAGGCTGCGGCGCTCCATGACGCTGCGGGAGGCGGGGCTACTGGAGGGTGGCACGCTAGAAGTACAGGGCGTACTGCGGGGCGGGGGTGGTGATGGCGGCTCCACTGGTGCTGAGTCACGTAGCAGCTACCTGGAGATGTATGCGCCAAAGAAGTTAGAAAAGGTGGGTAGGCGTCTGCATATTGTGTGGCCCAGCATGCGTTGCTTGAAATTGCCAGGGCTACCATCTGTCATCCAGCTAAAGTCTATGTGTGGAGGCACACAACCATTCTACAGGCAGACAGCCCTGAGTAACTGGAGTCAGTCAGCCGGATGTGATTGTCTGTGCGAGATGAATCCTCAGTGATTCATGCTGCCTTGTAATGCACACCCTATTCAGGTTAACCCGGCAGAGGAGCGGTTAGCGCTGTGGCTCAACTGCCGTCTATCAGGCGCACCCCTCGCGCCGCCCTGCTGTGCTGACCGCCTCGGGTCAGTGTTCAACAAGGCCGCCGTTCTCGAGGTAATTACGCCTTCTCTGTCGCTTAGCTGTGAAAAACAGTGGGTGGTCCATGTGGAATTAAGATAAGCGCTTATATTCTACTTCGTTGCTGATCTGGGCTGCCGTGCGTTGTCTCAGGCTCTTATAGGCAAAACGCTGCCGAAGGAGCTGTCCCACATCACTGCGAAGTCGCTGTTGGACCTCAAGCTGGAGCCAAACCCCGAGTTTGGCAAGAAAAGCAAGGCAACCGCCAATCAAGCGACTTTCCAGGTTCACGCGGTCGCTCCGTTCCTGTGTCCTATCACTGGGATGGAGGCCAATGGTCGCGCGCGGTTTGTGGTGCTGAAGAAATGTGGGACGGTCATTTCGGAAAAGGCGCTTAAACAGGTTTTTGTGCCCTTACCCTCCTTCGCTTCACTCCACAATAATATGAATGACTCGGCATTGAGACGCGATATTCTGTCCTGTGCTGCTAATGTAGTTTGCAGAAGCTGTGGACGAGCACGTAGGGTACAAGGTTTCCAAAGAGGATGCCATGCCGTTGAATCCTCCGAAAGAGGAAGTGGAGGCAATGCGGGACGCGCTCGTGGTGGAGCGGATGGCAGTCAAGGCTAAAAAGGAAAAGAAGCGCAAGGAGAAGGCCGGCGAGGGTGTGGCCGTGGGGCGCAAGGGCAGTGGGAGCCCAGAGGAGACAGCCTTCCCGGTTCCGGAGAAGCCTGCGAAAAAGTGGAAAGCGAGCGAACACGTACCCACTGGCGCTAGCAGCAAGATTTACGCGAGTCTATTCACTAGCAGTCGCAAGGGTGAGGAGATGAAGGAAACATATATGTGCCGGGCAACAAGCGCCCGCGGGATGAACCTGACCTGAGAATGCATGAAATACCTGGCAGTCTGACTGGCGGTAGTATTTTTGTAAGTCAATCATTGGATCACAATTGATTTACAGGCCGGAGCAGGGTAGGCGCAGGCCGAGCGCAGGAATGCCACATACGCGCAGAGTATGCTGACCGCTAACAATGGCGGGGGAGGAAAGACATAACAGGGGGCGGAGGGCGTGCGTGAACTTGTATACAGAGGGGGTTTAAATCGAGTATCGTAACTGAGCTAGCCACACGATACAGACAAGCATCGCGTGGCCTTCTTCTGCAGCCTACTGGCCCTTGTCCCAGTTCAGCATCTCTGCCTCGCCAGACATGATGTCCACCGTCTTCTTCACACGAGTCCACACCGGCTCCTGCACGTAGGGCACCCCGTACTTCTCGCAGATGGCGCGCACTCGGGGCGCGGCCTTCTGGTAGGACAGCATGCTCATGTCCGCCCACATGTGGTGCTCGATCTGATAGTTAAGCCATCCCTGCATGAAATCCACCACGTTGGCCTTGAAGGAGCCAGGAGGTCCGAAGTCGGACCCGGTGTGGAAGTTGGTGGAGCCGATGACAGCGCGCAGGTAAAACTCGTCGCTCTTAACCTTCACGGGCGTCTCGAACTTGTAAATGTCACTGCCCGCATGGTTAGTGGCAATCACGGCGAAAGAGTGGAAGTTGGTGAGCAGCTCCGCGATGACCATAGTAGTCAGCGCCGTCATACCAGCCTGCGCACCCAGCAGCGCGTAGGCAGTGCCGGGGATGATACCAAAGGCTAGGATACCATAGGGCGCAAGGCACTTGGCCAGGTCTATCGCCATGCCCAGCTTGCCCTGAACTAGACCCTGCGTTGAGCTAAGCACCGAGGCAGCGTTCTCGCCCAGGTGAGCCCAGTTCTCTGCAGGCTTAGGCAGACCCCGGTTCTCTGCCTTTTGCATCTCCCACTTCTCCAGCTCCTTTAACGTGTTGGGGGCGTAGTAGTACCACTTCCAGATAAAAAAGAGAGGCAGCACCTGCGCCACGCGCAAAAAGTTGGGCACGCCCGCCTTCTTCTGCGCGCGCACGGTGTTCTCCAGATTTCGCTCCACGAGATCAGGGTCGCCGCTCTCGCCGAGCTTGTAGTGGTGCAAGTTGTTATGCTCCACGTCCCAAGCCTACATAACACCACATAATTATAATCCACAGAGGCCATACGAAATATACTCTACCGGTAAACGCTCAATTATAAATAGGAAGGCGGAACAAGCTACAGTGGAAATCTTGGCGAAATGACTTCATGGGTGGCCGAAGTACCTCGGGCTTCATCCAGTCGAGCCAGTCCACGACACGGCGCTTGAGGCCGAGGGCAAACGAGCGGCGGTGGAAGCGGCCAGTGATCTTGCCGTTCTCCGATTGTTGCGCGTTGTAGCCGCCGTGGCAGACGTGGTGGCCAATCATGGTCCAGCGACCCATGATGGCGGTGGAGATAGGAATAGCTCCAAGGATGGTGAAGGGGCACATCGCCAGCCCAACCCACCACAGCACGTTGGTCCAGCGCATGATGGTGCGCAGGTGAGCCACATCGTTCTCCACCGTCTGTTCCGCCCGCAACTCCTTCTCCAGCTCTCGAATCTCACTAGCCCAGCCCTAACATATCCACATCCACAGATCAGACCCTCATGAGTCACTCGTCACCCGGAATCATACACAACGACACAACATACAACACAACATGCACAACTAATCACAGGTACACCGCCTCACCTTGAGGTCCAGGTTGCGCCTCCATTCACCAGTGGGCTGCAGATCGCCGCCATTATCCCATGTGACTGCGGGCGTGTTCTGGTCCATCACGAGCTCAGGCATGTCCACCGCAGCAGCTGCGTTTACGTTCTTCTTCGCCTGAGCGCGCACCACCTGACGGCGGGCGCACACACGCGTGCTCGCGTTGCTGGCCTTGCGAACGGGGAGCGACTTGATGCCCATCCCGGAGACGGGTATGCATCTGGCGGAGAGAGCAGCCTGCATGATGCCTGATCACAGACAGAAGCGGGGTGAACGGGGTTAGGAATAGCTACATGAAAGCACTTTACTGGGAAGCTGTCGTTGACACTTGTGGGAAGAACACGATGAAGGTCTACCCAAGTGACTGAAAACCATAAACTCTGCATACAGCCATATATAGAGTTTGCTTGAAATTTTGTGCGAGTTGCGTGAGTGTATAGACGCCCAAATTGCTGTTTACTGGTTCCGCCGTGGCATCAAAAACGCCTTGAGTGGAAGAATATACTCACTTTGACCCTGACTTGAACACTAAACCTGACCTAGAACGAAATAAGACGAGGGAAGTCGAAAGACCGTAAAGGACCATTGACCAAATTTAAGGACACCGCCTACAAGGTTTTCGAATATTGACGGCTTTGGAACGTTAATCTCGGCGCCGCGGGATAAAAGGGTAAAATTCAGTATCCCCTTTTGCTCAGTGACAAGACCTGCTGAACTGTTGCGCCAATTTCACGAGCACCAAAAGACGACTCATATGTCGGGGCCGTATTGACGTTGACATGAGGTGTGAAAGATTATGCGACGAGAGGGAACATAACACATATCGCGGACACCAACGAACGATGCTCAGTCGTTAAATACGCGAACAAGCAAGTCCCATACAAAGGCCTGGGACACATACTCAATTGAGATACGGCGGCGTTTGTGGGGCACACGCGCAGAATCAACCAGAGACATGCCAGTAACACAGGCAGGAAACCAAGAAACGATTATGCAACGCCATAGTGGGGAATGAAAAGCTGTGATAGGTCGCGAATAGTTCGACTAGCTAGGAACACGCTCCTCGGCGCGTTGTGTCCCGGGGTGCTGACAGCTCGGACAGCTACATAATTGTGGTGGGGAAGAGCAGAGATGGGAGGTGGCGGCTGACCTGCGTTAACTCGTTGACAGAAGGAGGGAATGGAAAGACTCCGATGAGCACAGCTATCGAATAGAAAGCTGGCTGAAAAATCGGAGGTTAAGAAGAGTGGGAGGGAGGGTGGGGAGACGGGGGAAAACGGATGGGCCCGAACGAGCCGGGGGAGTGTGTGGAAGGTGGGACGCCCCCCGCCGCTCTTTGAAACCTGATGACGTCGCGCGGTCAGTCACCCGGCCTTAAAGCGACGAGCGCGCTAAAAAAAAGCCACCTCGATAACCCGCGCGCGGCAGCGGCAAGTAAGGACTTTTAAGTACGCAAAATTCAAGCCCCATTTGAAGCCCGCGCCATTAACCCTTTAAAGGATATACTGACATAGAGTACTATACTTAGATTTATTAATACCCCGGTGTCGGAGAACCGCTCAACGTTCAACGAACGCTGGAAACTGCCTTCCGAGTAATTACGAGGACGTAAATCAATGGCATATCCTCGTATATTTTGAATACACCTGTCTGCCAGCTTGACAGAATTCGCTTCCCTTGCTCCGGGGTGGTATGTTCAAGCAACTATATCGTGGCAGTTTCGCGGGATCCAAAATTGAATTCTATTGGCGGTGCGGTCCCGGTACCTGTACCTGTAGTTGGGTGTACTTGTGATACGGATTTATTACTTGATACGGGTACGGCTGGATTCTGCCCGATATTTGTTGCCCCTGCTATCGGTCGACATTGCGCCGCGACGACGCCCGTCGGATCAAGGGCATGTGGCCGCATGTCGGGTGGGCAGCTGGGCGTTTGTGTAGATATCGAGTGAGATATTTAAAAAATCCAACGGTTAAACTTGAGCGGTACAAGTACAGGCAGTGGTTGAACTAATAATGCGCGTCGAATAAACCTATGACCCCAAGCCCTAAAATACATCGATGATGTGAAATCAGAGACGGCGAATCTAAAGCGATTAAGATCTGCAAAAACCACAAATGTGTGGCGAGAGTTCATGATACGTCTTTCTGCTAATCTTCATGGAGCTTTATTTGGGTTCCTATCTCCGCGACGCTTTGCAGGAGGGCAGTGCTGATGCTGGCTGTGGCATGCCTTCCTGTTCCTCGTGCTTAGGTTTTTCCATCTTTTCTTGTTTTGTTTGGCGGCCTGTGCTGCTTTTTCTTCTAAAAATTTTCGTACAAACAACCAAGCAAAATAACAATGGAATAAAAAATATTATTGAGATATGTGTCACAATTTTGATCTGCGTCATAAATGTACTAGAGTACAAACGAATTATGCTACAACAGGCTTAGCCAATGAATTATTACTGATGCGATTACTACTATCGGAGCACGATTGGTGAGGGGGCCGCAGCCCCTTCGCGATGCCTATAGGAGCGCGCGCGGGATGCTTGCCTGGTAGTGACAGTTACACAGGATGAGGGATTTGTGACAAGTAAGCGGCAGCAAGCAAGCGGCCGCGTGCATATCTATATAGTGCGCACATCAACACGTAGGAATACATGTACGGGCACTAATATCCTATACATAATAGCCCATCTAGAACATTGACCGTTTACTTATGCAAGCTAGGGGTCTATCCATATGTTTCTTTGTAGAGTTGCATGTGGTGAGTGGGAGACCACTGTTGATGTGAGGGTCTTCGGCGTCTGCAAGACCGTTGTGACTCTTGTGAGCTGCGTGGATTTGGTCGCTCATGTTTATGGGGTCACCGCCGTGTGGGTGACCGTTGTCGTAATGGTGAGCGACGCTTGTGTGGCCGCTAATGTGTATGTGAGCGACGTATGTGCGGCCGCTACTATGTGTGTGAGCGGCGTCTTTGTGTGCGCTTTTGAGGGGTCATTGTCTCTTGCGTGACCGCTTGATAGGTGGCGAGCGAATTTTGGGTGGCAATTGCTCTTGTAGGGGTCATCGCCATGTGCATGACCGATGGACAGGTGGCGAGCGACCGTTGTATGGCCGCTATTGTTGTGGGGGTCATCGTCATGTTGTGCGTGGCCGCTTGAATGATGTAGAGCGATTGCTAAGTGGTCGCTATTGTAGATCGTCGTCGGACTAGTGGCCGCTTGTTGTAAGTAATAACTTCTAGCTATTAGTTGCAGGTAGCTATTGTAAGCTAGCCTATTGAAATTGAAATTGAAATTGTTTACAACATGTACCGTGTGCGCCGGTTTTACACCAAAAGCCGTATGCGCCGGCTGATGTCTCTGGGCCCTCCCAACTATGCCATACAGGGAACTTACAAGCCAAGGCTAGACCGTTAACCACCTAAATCCAACCTCTTTAGGGATGGTCGGGGGTTTTACTCCCCCCCGGGGAGTTGTGCAAGTCGAGGCGAGGGCTGCGTGCATTCAAGGTCGTGCGAGGGGGCATTGTGCGGAGGCGCGGCGGGAGGTCGTGCGGGACTTGATGCGGTATATGAGTAGGAGATGATGAAGCCATTGGACAGTATGCGTGTGGAGTTGTGCAAGGATGCGAGACGTGTCGAGGCGTGCTTTGGAGATGAGTTTGTCAGGAGGGTTTGTGCGGGCGGTGAGTAGGGAGGTGAGACTCGTGATGGTGGAGGAGTGCGGTGTACCTGTGCGGCTCATGACGATGGGAAGGATGTCTACCACTGTGCCCGGCCAGTGGCTGCGGATGGCGTTTGCAAGGGGTGTGTATTTGGCACGTATGAGGTTAGCTGTTTGGGAGAGGTTATTGTCCGTGCAGTACTTCCATTCTCCTATCTGAATCTTTTTTATGGATGCATAACGTCGGCGACCGTTTGTGTGACCAACGAGTCTAGGTTCGAGGAGGCGGATAAAGTCAGGTTTGTGTGCGGGGGGTCGCAGCGCGGGGGGGAGAATCTCAAATGGGAGGACGGCGGGACATGAGGTTAGGGAGTCGGGCGAGAGACCTTCGTCAGCAGCAACAAGGCGGGTGGGCATGTGGGTAGGGTGAGGTGGGTGACAGTCAAGTGGAGTGTGGGTAGGAGTGGGGGAAGCAAATGATTTTATGGGTTTGTCACCGAAGTCTGCAGTGATGGTTTCCCAACGTCCTCCGTTGTAGCGCTCCATTAGGGAGAGTAGGAGTTGTAGCGCGCTGTTGTGCCGGTCCTGTCTTAGGCCAGACATGGTGGGGCAGTTACCGGCCATGTGGCCGTTGCTAGTGAATTGGCCACATAGGGGGCAGCGCGGGGTGGGGTTATGAGTAAGAAGGCGGGTGTTGTGGACTCCCCACATGAATTCTTGCTTGTGGGTGAGCTCGATATTTGTGAGAGTTGAGTGTTTTTTGTGGAAAGAGAAGTCGGCGCCGTCTGCCGCGGCGCGGGCGAGGAGGGCTCCGTGTTTGGTTGTTTGCGAGAGGGGTGTGTGTGTGTGTTTGGTGCTGTAGGTGTGTGCGTCAGCTTTGAGGTTGGTGTATTTGTAGGGCATGGGGTCCCCTAAGGTTTGTGGAATGAGGGTGTATGGCCATGTCCAGTGGCCTATCGTGACCTCTGAACCAGTGGTGTATGTGGTGTCGGGTGGGTGTCCATCCACGACTTGGTTAGCGAGTGCGTCTGCGAGGTCGTTACCTAGGGAGTGGTTGTGTGCTTTAATTTTGCCGAGGTGTGTGCGGATGCCTGCGTCGCAGCGGGTTTTGAGGGTGCGTGTGATGGGGTGGAGCGTGTCACGGTAAATGTTCTGTCTGTAAGCGGAAGGGCAGTTTAAGTATCCTTGTATGAGGCGGAGGGAGCACGCATTGTCTGTAAGGAGGTGGGTGCGGCCAAGTTGGAGTCCTATATCTATGCCAGCAAGTTCAACGCGATTTATTGTGTGCGAGGGAGGGGTGGAGGTTACCAGGATTTTGATTCGGGTGTCCGAGGCGGGGTGTGTGGCTGCGGCTCCGAGAGGGGATGAGCCTCCTTTTTTCGAGCCGTCTGTGTAGACAAAGTCTTGCCAGTTCCAAGCAAGAGTGCCTCTGGTGGGGGGTATGTGAGTTGCATGCGTTCTGGGTGGGGATATGTGATAGGGTGAGATGGGTTTGGGGGGAGGTGGTATATGCCTGCCGAGTGGGGTGAGTAGGTGTCGAAGAGGTGAGGGGGGGGGATGGTGATGGCGGGGTTGGGGAGGTGCGTGTCGTAGATAGAGTCGAGGGTGTTGTGAAGTGCGGTCATGGCTGCGTGTGATTGGAGGGTGGAGAGTGCGAGGCGGTTTGCTACGAGGTAGATGTCTACCATCCAGCGTGTGCCGAATGGGGTAGAAGTGGGGTTGCCAGTGTGTTGGTTGGGGGGTAGGAAGGTGTTTGCGTCGTTGGGAAGGGTGTAGAGGTGGTGGGTGTGTGGGGAGTTGATGTATTTGGAGTGTCGGTAGGGTGTGTGTTCCCATCGGGGGAGGATGAGGATGGTTGCGTTGGGTGTGTGTGGGGCTGTGAGGTGTGCGCTAGTGATTGCGTGTTCCATGGCGCGGCGCATGCACTCGTGGTCGTATTCGGGGTTGGCGATGTTGGTGCCTTGCCATGTGTGTGGGGCATTGCTGCCACTAGACGAGAAGGCTATATCTTCGGGGTAGAGTGAGTGGTATGTGTTGGAGTGGAGGGATTTGTTGAGGGGGTCGGAGTAGAGTTCTGTCTGGATGCGGAATGTGTGACGGAGAGCTGTGAGTAGGTTTTCTCTGGTGGCCCATCTATTACGGGTGGTGGTGGCGGGTGTGGGTGAGTTGATTTCTGAGCGGGAACCTAGGCGGGTGAGGAGGTGGTAGACCTCCTCTTCGAACGTGAGCTGTGTGAGTTCTAGGCAGAAGAGGTGAAAGAGGTGGCGGACGCAGGGGCCGTTAAGGGTGGTGACCGCGCGGCCGTCGGGAGTGCAGAGTACGGTGGTGTCGTGGAGTGAAGGGTGTGCGTGGATGGCGAATTTACCGGTAGGGAGCATGTCGAGGTCGGGGTGGATGGGGTCGTGGTTGAATGTGATTAGGGGGTGTGGCCAGGAGTGGGGTCCGGGTTCTGGCAGAATGGGTGCGGTGGAGGGGACAAAGCCGGAGTTAAATGCGGTGAGGGCGGTGGGGCCGGAGGGGGTCTCACTGATGGTGTCGTGTAGTTGTAGGCATGGGGCCCACTAGACTTCGTGGAGCCGGGTGAGGTCGTGTTGTTGGCCGCGAGCACACCAGTCGCACTGCCATGTGGCAGGTCCCGGAGCTGGGCGGCATTGGGAATGTACGGCAAAGTGCGGGCATGTGCAGCAGGTGGAGGTGGGTTCTGTGTGCAATGGGTCATGACAGATGGAGCAGGCGGCGGGGGAGGGGGTGGGGAGGCATACCGATGTGGGGGTGGAGGAGATGAGGCGGAAGCCGTCGTCGAGTTGTAACTGAATGTCCCATTCCGTGAGGTGCTCCGGGGCCCATTCTACCATGTACTGCGTTTGGCCGTATTCCGTGTCCTTGTGTTTGGAAATGATGCGAGTGACGTCGCAGGGGGGGTAGTGGTGGTCTGAGGGGGTGAGGTAATCTGTGTCTAGGTGTATGGTGGGTGCGGTTGGGGTGGGCTGATTGGTGCGTGAGGTGTAGATGCCGGATGAGAGGGTGGGGGGTGAGCGAGGGAGGTGTGGGGAGAGGAGGGGAATCCATGAGGGGTGGATAGTGGTGGAGGGGGATGCTTGCTTTGGGGGTGCGTTGTATGATGGGGAGGCGGTTGTGGATAGTATTGGAGGGTTCGGTGAGAATTGCGGCTAGAAGTTGGATGGGGACTGAGATTGGGGTGGTGGACCCCGTGAGTGTGGAGATGGATTTGTACGGTTTGAGGATGAAGGAGGATGAGGTGGCTCGGAGGAGGACTTGTGGCCAAGTGGTGGTGTTATTTTTCCAGAGGGGGGTGAGGCGGGGGAGGAGGGAGGCGTGTGTTTTTCGGGGAGAGAATTCGCAGTATGCTTGCTTATATGTGTGAGGGTCTATGATGTGGGTGGCTTTGTCTCGGAGTGAGGCGAGGAGGGTGTTGTATTGGGAGGTGAAGTGGGCGCGGAGAGTGGAGGCGATAGGGTTGGTGAGAGAGAGTAGAGGGATATTGTGGAATAGGGTGCCCGCATCGCGATGAGCTCTGACTAAACATTTGAGTGTGGGTGGGGTGTAACAGGTTGACATGATGGATTCCGAGGGCCAGTGGGAGTACGTGGTGGATAAGGTGTGGATGTGTGTGCGGGCCATGTGGCCTCGATATCCGGAGTTGTTCATGATTTTATGTACGTGGCAGACCGTGAGTTGTGCGGCGTGGGCTTTGAGGGAGGGGAGGCCGTATCCGAGGTCGGAGGTGGGGCGGTGGAGGGCGGTGCGGGGAAGGTTACGTACCGAGGAGATGGCGGAGCGGAGTGCGCGGCAGATTTGCCCTTCTAGAGTGTCGAGTTGGGAGTCGGTGAAGAGGCCTAGCTGGAGGGTGAAGTGTTTGCCTATGAGGAGTCCACGGATGACCTTGATTCTGCGGGATTGAGTTAGTGGGGAGGTGGAAAGGGTGGTGATGAGGGATGATGTGGTGCGTTTTAGTTCGTTCCAGTGTTTGGTGAAGGTGAGGGAGGTGTTAAGCTCTACCCCGAGGACGCGGTATGTGTCTGAGGGGCCAATTGAGGGGATGGGGGCCGGGGTGGAGTTGATGGTTATGAACTGAGATTGTAGGCGGGATGCGAGGAGGGCAGTGTTGGCTAGGGTGAGGGCGTTGCCTGTTCACCAGAGGGCTGCGGTGATGCAGCATTTGCGGATGTTGACGGTCATGCCCGTGTAGGCGCTGAAGAGGGAGAGTTTTCTGAGCTGGATGACCATGTTGGGGGTCGAACCCGTGGCAAGGCTGAGGTCGTCAGCGAAGCCGTGTCCTGGGTATGTGGTTGTGGGTTCTGTGGGGTCGACGTTAGTGGTGGGGGGGCCTGGGCGATAGCCCCGGCTTCCCACCGTGAGCCATCGAAGGAAGGGTTCAAGGAAGAGGGTGAATAGAAATGGGGAGAGGGTGTCTCCCTGTAGGGTACCGCGATTTATGTCAATGGAAGGGGTGGGGCCATGTGGTGTTATATAGTCTGTGGTGGAGACCCCGTAGAGGTGTTCGCAGGTGTCGACAAAGGTGGGGGCATACCGAGTTGCCGCATGTGTTTGAACATGATGCGGTGGTCCGCGGCGTTGAAGGCGCCTTTGAAGTCCGCGAACATGACGTAGATGTCTTTACCTGTGGAGCTTCGCGTCCTCCATTGTCATAATGAGGGAGGAGAGGGCGTCGTGGATGTTGCGGTGTTTTCGGAATCCGTCTTGTTGGTCGCTGAGGATGCCGTGGGATTCGGCGTATTTGGAGCCTGCATCTTTGATTAGTGTTGTCCATAGTTTAAGGAGGTTATTCATGAGGGCGATAGGGCGGTAGTTGTCGAGGAGGGAGGGGTCGCATTTTTTGTGTAGCAGGCAGGTTGTGCTATGGCACCAATTACTGGCAGTGTGTGTGGGGTTGCGCGGCCGAGTTCGGAGGCGAAGTGGGAGTGTACCGCGTCTATGACGGCGGAGGGAGAGGTTGCTGTAGTTTTATCGGGTTTGGTAATGCGGTGGAGGGTCGAGGTGGCACTGGCGGGGGGTAGGAGGCCGCTTTTAGTTTTCAAGCGGTGGTGGGAGGATTTAGGGCAGGTGTCGCAAGCCGTATTGGCTCGAGTTTTCATTTTTTTCAGCTTATCGGTGGTGGTGACGCGGAGGAGTTGGCGAATGCGTGCTTGGCACTGTTGTCGGATGGCATTAGGTGATAGATAGTCGGTTGTGTTTAAGAGGGCTTGGGCGAAGGGGAGGGGGCCGCTGTTCGTACTGCATTTTCGGAGTTTGAGTATGTGTTTGCGTGTTTTTTTTGTAAGCCAGGTGGGGTCGAGGGACTCCTGGGGTGGGCGGGGTTTTTTGTCGGGGAGGAGAGGCCAAATTGTGGCAGCGTGGTTCATGTGCTGGGAGAGGAGTGTGGTGAATCGTGAGGCGAGAGTGTCGAGGGTGTCGTGGGAGGCTGAGGCATGAGGGGTGTTGAGTATGTCTGCGTGGAGAGCGGTTGTTTGGTTGATGAGGTCGGGGGTACTGGATTGGTACGCTTGTATGTGGTCGGGTGCGAGGGAAAGACGGAAGTTGAGTTTGCGCGTTGTGTGTGGTGTGTGGGGGTGTGTATGTGGAGGGGGGGTGTGCCATGACAGAGAGAGGGGCTGGAATTACGAGGTGGATTGCAGAGTGGTCGGTAAAGTGGGAGGGGGAGGGGAATATCGAGCAAGAGGACGGTGGGAGGGTGAGAAGGGAGGGGGGTGTGGCGAGCCAGTGGTCAAGACAGCCTCCGCTGCGGGGGAAGGTAGGGATGGGGGTGTGGAGGGGTTGGAGGTGGGATTTAAATAGGGAGGTGAAGGCGGGGTGACCTGTAAATGAGGTGGTGGTCGATTGGAAGTCTCCTCCCCAGAGGGTGCGGTGTTGCGGGTGGTCGTCTGTGAGGCGGAGGCCCCATGCTGCAGCTTCAGCATATAGGCGGGTCAGGTGGGGGGCGTGTAGCTGGGGCATGTAGGCACCAATGAGGAGGTAGGGGTTGCCTGAATGGGGGACAATTTTTAATCCGGCGATATGGGGGATGAGGTGGGGAGGCGGGGTTAGAACAGTGGCAGATAGGAATGAGGCTCTGCGGACCGCGAAAAGAACTCATGCGTGGGGTAGGAGCACATGTGAGTAACAGGGGCGGGAGCTTTTGAGGTGGTATCGGGGGAGGGCGATACGCCAGCGGGATTTGTGGGTGTGTTGTAAGTAATACCGTATACGTATTAGTTGCAGATAGCTAGTGTAAGCTACTCTAGATATGATTAGTACATGTCTAGATCGGACATACCGATAAACTGTTTAACTCGGTACAGAGCTGTCGCTAGGCTACAGCTCTCTCACTTCTGTTGTCCCGACACCACGCCTGTAGGCTGGTTGTCGCTGTAACTGTTCCGTTTGCGGGACTGTGACTGTAACTACGTTTGCGTACGTTATCTTCCACACTAACTGTGTTTGCATGGTTCAATAGGTTATGGGCCCCCGCCTCACGTCACTCACGCGCGACAACCTGGTTCGGCGAGCTGCGATCGACAGCTCTCCCGCAAAAGGCAAGTTTCTTTAGACTCCTAGTACTTTCACCTTGTAGTCGGCGGTATCGCCAGTATAAACTGCGATTTTAAAACCCGCCACCACCCCTCTTAAGTCAGCCACCCGACGGAGATAGCCAGCCACCCACACCGACGCACTCGTCGTGTGTGGATATGGTGCACACAGGTCCAAGCTGGAGAACGGGGGGGTGCACTGTCGGGTGAATACGCATCCACAGGTTGCACGCCAGCCGTAGCTTACCTTTTTTATTTTTATATTATCTTAGCGACTCGGCCACTAGCGCAGCGCTCCACCTGTCCTGGCCTTGGCCTCGACTTGTGCCCCACACTAGGTGGAGGATACAGATAAGGTGCTCTGAGACACCCCGGGGCTACATGCCGAGGGGTCGGCGGGCATTAGGCCGTCTCTTTGCATACCGCTGTTAGGCACGAGTCCGGCTAGCGGTTTTAACCGCTGCCTGCTTTTTATCCAGCTCTTTCTTTTTCGCCCTCTGTCGAAATGGCGCAGAAAATCCCGCCTGTTTCACCTGTTGATTCCCCTGACCCATGCTCTCAGCATAGCACTGTCGATCACCCCCCGGACACTCTCGCACTGCTCGTTGCACAAGTGGCGCACTTAACTGCTCGTCTCGACTCGCAGTCGGCCGAGGGTGCTGTTGATGCTGCGGGTGCTAATCCGCACCCCCCTGTAGCTCAACGCCGCCACGATGCTCACATCGAACCCGACCGGGACAGCCACGACGGCCACACCCTCCACCTGCTTGACCATCCCCACCCTGGTTTCGTACCCCCGGACGCAGAAACAGTCTTTGCTGCTGCTACTCCTGCAGCTCCTGGTGGCGACCCCACAGTCGCACAACGCCGGTTTTGCATGGTTGGTTTCGGTGAGGATGAGGACGTCGGGGCGGTGCGAGGTGGAGAGGTGTTCGACGTCCATAATGGAGGTGTGGAGGCCGCGGGTGTTGAGGGTGATGAGGTGTAGTGGTTGGGATGTGTGGTGTGGGAGGATGGGGGTGGGATGGGAGAAGGTGGGGCTGGGAGGGTCGTCGGGGGGGTGTTAGACTGGTGGAGGTTGTAAGGGAGGGGGGGGGAGAGGAGGGGAGGGGGGTGGGGGCATGGTGGGGAGCAGAGGGACGGTGGGGGGATGGGGGGGTGGAGGGCGGCGAGGAGGTGGGGGCGGCCCTTTGGGAGGAGGGCGGAGCGGAAGGTGTAGTTCCATAGGAGAGTGTGGAGGGAGTATACCGTGTTCCGGGGGTCGAAGGAGGGGGGGTTATATGGTTGGTCCGGGGGGCTGTGGAGATGAAGTAGGTGTGTAGGAGGGCGTGGGTTCCGCACGACCATGCCCCGTCGGAGTCGTTTTGGCGGGCCGGGTTGAGGGAACGTAGGGTTCCGACGGGAGGGGGAGGGGTGGAGTTCCAGTCGGAGAGGAGAGTGAGAGAGCGGGCGAGGAGGTCGGGCGGAGGGGGGTGATGAAGAGAGTCAATCCAGGTAGCAGAGGTGTGAGTGAGGTGTAGGAGGCCGAAGTGAGAGTGTTGCCATGTGAGGACCAGGAGTGAGTGGTTAGGTGTACCCGGACCGGGGGGGGGAGCCTCGGTTAGCGAGGTTAGTCCAGTGGCAGGGGTATTGGGAGTTGTGGTGGTGATTGTCGACGTCGTTGTTAGTGATAACTGTGTATGAGGCGGTGGGAGTGGAGTGGAGTTTGGTGATTGATGTAGCAAGGCAGTAGAGGTTGGAGAGGTCATGGTATCGTCCCCATTGGAAGGAGAGGACCGCGGAGGAATCGAGGTAGCCGAGGGGGGTGGGGAGGCCGTATTCAATGTTTAGGTCGAATAAGTAGTTGTGCAGTGCTATGCAGCAGGTGCGGGGGTTAAAGTGGGCCGGGAGAGTTGAGTGAGTCGTGGTGTTTACAGTGTGTCTGCGGATATCGGGTTGGGGGGTGGGTGAGGTGTGGGGTCTAACCTCGGGGTTGTCCTTTGAGGGACTAATGGTGACAGTCGGCCGTGTCGGCCGGGGGTGACTTGTGGGGGCTGTTGGGGCCGGGGGAGGGGTTGGCGGCGGTTGGGAGGTCGCGGGTCTCCTCTAGGTCGTCCCCTATCAGGTCTAATTCTTCGTCTTCATGGGGGGAGGAGGGTAGGGGAAGGAGGGTAGGGTCAAGGGAGAGATGGGAGACCGGTGTCGAGACCGGGGGGGGGTATGGCACGGGGGTGTGAGGGGGGGCAGTGTGGTTGCGTTTGTGCGTGAGGGAGGGGTGCGGGGGGGCGCGGGGTGGGGGGGATGGGGAGGATTGCTTGCGGGAGGGGCGGGAGTGCTTGGTACTGCCGGCTTGGGGCGTGGGTTTTAGCGAGGGGTCGGTGGGGGGACGGGGGTAGGGGGGGGATTCCGCATGGTCGGTTGGTGTGGAGGGGGGGGGAGTGTGGGGCGGAGGAGATGTGGATGAGGAGGGGAGAGGGCAGGTGTGAAGGTTGGGGGAGCGGCGGAGAGGGGGGGGTTGGGTGTGGTTGTGGGGAGGGGTGGGGGAGGAAGAGGAGTCCATGGGTTCGGAAGAGTCCTCGGTGATGATTGGAAGGGGGGAAGGGGTAGTTGGGGGAGGGGAGATGGTGGGGGGAGCCGGAGGGTTTGGGGAGGGGTTGACGTGGAGGGAGGAGGTGGAGGCGGGGTGGGAGGTGGCGGAGTGGTGGGGTGTCCATGGGTGGGAGGGGGTGGGGGCCGGGGTGGGGGACGATACTTGGATGTCGGGGAGGGAGGAGAGGTCGAGGGGAAGGTCATCGTCGTCTTGCATGTGGAAGTCGGAGGGCTCTAGGTGCCATTGGGTGGTGACGTGGTTGTCCGTGAGGTGGCGGGTCCATTAGAGGAGGAGGGCGGGGGGGTTGCGGTAGAGGGTGTAACGTTTTGTGATTGTGAGGGAAGGCGGAGATGGGGTGGTGGTGAAGATAGGGTCCGTGAGACGGGCCCTACCGAAGGTGGAGTAATGGTGGGGGTGATGTTGAGGGTGCAAGTTGATCGTATGCGTGCTCCCCTGTGGGTGTATGTGTGGGTGAGGGGAATGGTGACTGTGCCGTTGGTGGAGATGAAAATGCAATACATTTCTGTGCTGAGGGATATCTGTATGTTGGTGGTGATGGTGGGGGATTTGGAGGGGTGTGAGCGGAAGTAGGAGCCATCTGGGAATTTCCGCAGGGTTGTGTAGGGGGAGAGGTTGAAGGGATGTTGGGGAGGGGGGTGGATGTGGGCGTGTGTTGGGTTATATATTCGGTGGCTGTTTGAGATAGGAGGGTGTATAACTAGTGTGTGGGTGGAATGGAGCCGTATGAGTTGATGTAGGGGAGGGAGAGTGAGTGGCGGGACTGGATGAGGACAGTGGTGAGGCAGGTGTCTGCCCAGGATGAGCCTGAAACATGTCTCGTGACGGGGGGGGTGTGATGGTAATGGTGTGAAGGTGGTGGTTGGGGGGTACGGGTTAGTGAGGTGAATATGAAAATATGTGGAGGGATACATGGCCATATCGTGAATGGATGGGGTTATTGGGCAAGTGGAGGATATTTACCCAGAGGGAGGAGGGGTCGGACTCGATCGGGGTGGGAGTGTCCAGCGGGTGGAGGGAGTCCGCGAATTGGAGGATGAACTGAGCCGACTCAGGGAGGTCTTCTATTCTGCACTGGGGGTGGGTCGTGGGGGGTGATCCGGCAGAGGTGAGTGCTATCGCTAGGTCAGAGGTGAGGAGGTCCTGTAGGAGAGCGACTGTTTCTTGGCCGGTGATACCGGGGAACAGGGGGGAGCTGATCTTCACCCTTCTGCCTGAAACTTCAGGGGCTGAGGCATCGCGGAGAAAGTGAATTTTCCGCTGTCTTAGTTTCGTCAGGAATGAGGGGGAGGAGGCTGCTGAGGGGGGTACTGGACCGGCCGAACGGAGTTCACGTTGGCGTGAAGCGAGTTGGTACATGAGGCCGACCGCTATACAGGAGGTAGGAAGAACGAGGCGAATTTCTTGAAAGCCCGTGCGAAGTTCGATAGGTAGGGGTGTGTTGTCGTCGCATTTCGGGGCCGTGGGGTGGTAAGTGCGGGTGGGGTTCGCCGTCCATCGTGTGTGATGGGCGAGTTCCCGTCCTATTATATTTTTGATGCGGTTGGGGAGGTCGGCGAGGTCGTTGAGGCTCTCTAGGAGCCAGCGGCGGGCCAACGAGCAGGCCGACGTGATCGGGTTCGAGGGGTGGGTCGGATCCGGCAAGAAGACGCCGTGGATCCAGAATCGAGCAAGGTGGGAGGGGGTGGTGGAGTACTGGCATGTGAGGAGGAACGAGTCGACCATACGAGTGGAGAAGTCGTCGGCCTGTCCAAGGTCCCTGGTTGACCGGGGGGGAGCCAGGACCACTGGGGTCGGGAGTCCACGACGGAGAGGGAGGGGGTCGAAAGCTGTTCCCAGGTTCTGTTGGGGGTGAGACAGTTGGGGGACGGTGAGAAACGGGGTCAGCGGGTGGCCTGCAAGTTTGTTCATGGGGTTGCAAAGGTCCGTGTAACGCCCGTGTTCCGGGGGATCCCTCTGAAGCGCCTGCCTGTAGATGGTGGGGGGGGGGGGGGGGGGCAGGGGTCGAAGACATAGCGGTCGAGCTCGATTCCGAGTGGGGGAGAGAAGTAGTGGGGTTAGTTGAGGATTTTCGAGTGTGTGTTTGAGTGTATTGCACGTGTTGGCGGCACGCGACCAGGCCCGATGGGATCTTGGTTTGGTGGATGTTGGCGGCGGACAAAGACGTCCGGACGCTCGGAGGGGCGCAATGTGGCGCGCCGCCTTCCGGGGGGGAAGCGTTTTGTAAGCGATGGGTGTAGTTGTTCTGTCGTAGTACTATGACGGGTACATGTTCGGAGTTTGAAGTGGGTGGCGCGATAGCTGTCGGGGGGAAGAAATTCAAATCTCCGAAAGCTGCGCCTTTGAGTGTGTACCGTATGGTGTCGCTACGGATCCACTGACCTTGGTGAGCTAGGCTCGGGTGGGGAGAGGTGGATGGTGCCCGTAATTCTACGGCCCTATCCACCAGTCTGTCGCTCGATGGGAGGCCATGCCCAGAGCAAAGACGATCGGCGTTGCTCATTCGAGCTACCGACCCATCCCCGTTATGTGGTTCAGTAGTACTTTAGTAGTACTTTGGATCTTTTTACTGTCTTTAGTGACGGTAGGATACGCTTTAAAGCTAGCCTAGATCTGTTTAGTGCATGTCTAGATCGGACATACCGATAACCGGCTTGATTCGGTACAGAGCTGTCGCTAAGCTACAACACGAACACTTATGCTGTCCCGACACCATGCCTCGGGCTGGTTGTCTCTGTGACTGTCCCTTTTGCGTGACTGTGATTGTAAATACGTGTGCGTTAGTTATCGTCCTTACTGATCGTATGCGCACGGTTCAACAGGTTATGGGCCCCCGCCTCACGTCACTCACGCTCGACAAGTTGGTTCGGCGAGCTGCGATCGCCACCTCTCCCGTAGAAGGCAAGTTTATAAAGGCACTTAGTTTTTTTACCTTGTAGTTGACGGTATCGCCAGTATAAAATGCGCTTTAAAACCCACCCTCCACCCCACCTAAGTCAGCTGCTCGAGGACGCCAGACAGCCACCTACACCGACGCACTCGTCGTTTGTGGACAGGGTGCACACAGGTCCAAGTTGGAGACGGGGGGGGCACACTATCGGGTGAATGCGCATACACATGGTGCACGACAACCCTAGCTTAATATATTGATATATTTTCTTAGCGACTAGCGTCCCGTTCCCGTTCCCGCATCTCTCCACATGCACTGGCCGTGGCCCCGACTTGTGCCCCACACTAGGTAGGGGATACAGAAAAGGTGCTTTGAGACACCGGGGCATCATGCCGAGGGGTCGGCGGGCATCAGGCCGTCTCCTTGAAACCACTATTAGGCACAAAGTCCGGCTAGCGGTTTTTACCGCTGCCTGTTTTTTCAGCGCTTTCTTTTTCCTCCACTGTCGAAATGGCGCCGAAAACTCGTTTTGCCGACTCTCCACATGTTTCGCCTCTTGATTCCCCTGACCTCGGCTCTCAACAAAGCTTTGTCATTCCCATCCCTGATACCCTCGCGCTCGTCATGGAGCAAATGGCGCTCTTGAACGCCCGCCTTGACGCACAGTCCGCCGACGTTGTTGCCGCCGCCGCTGTTGTTGCTGCTACTATTGTTGTTGCGGACCCTCTATCGCTAAGAGCCGTCGCGATGCGCAGCTCGAACCCCTTAGCGACGGACACTCAATGAACCCCCTTGACTACGCCCCTCCCGCTCACGGACCTCTCTTCCCCGACGCTCGGCTGGACGCGCAGACGGCCCACGCTGCAGCTGTCGTTGCGGCTGTTGTTGGCGACCCCCGTGTCGCATACCGCCGTCACGATGCGCACATCGAACACTCGCCCCACGAGCTGCCCGTGGAACAGCTACCGCCACCCCCTCCAAACCCTCCCGCAGGGCATGCCCTCCCGACCCTCGGACCTTTTTTCCCGGAGGCGCTGCCGCACCACGTCCCCGCCTCCCGCGGCCGCACGCCCCCGTACGGCCCGCCGTCCGCGGTGACCGGCCATTCTCCCTTTCCGGGTGGACCACCTCCTCCCTGCCCTTGCCGGCATTCCCCTCCTACTCAGCGCGGTGGTTACACCACCCGTGGAAACCGTCGCCCAACCATAGACCTAGTGGTCATCGGACGCGCGGCCCACGAAGCAACCGGCTTTGATAAAGAGGCACTCAACCGGTCCATGAAGATGTCCGTCCACACCATGGGGCCAACCACGGACTTCAAGCAGTGAAAAAGGAACTTCCTCTCACTCAAGGCAGCGTACCTCATCCCCCAGTTGGTTATCCGCGAATCGGGCGTCTAGCTAGATGAATATGCGCAACACTACGCCTACACACTTCTCCTTCATGCAGCTAGCGCAAATTAGCGCGTTGACCAGGCACTTGTGTCTCCCCTGCCCGTCCCGACTGCGCCACTGCCGCGTGGGACATCCTGAATGAACGCCTCGACTCCGGGTCCTTTGCTCGCTCTCTGACTCTGCCAGGCAACCTCATGCTCAGGCAGCGCCCCGGTCAGTCACTCACTGCATAAGTCCATTTCATGAGGCAGACATTCGATGACTACAACGAGACATGTCAGAGGGTTGACGGCTCCGCGGCCACCCACCCCCACAACCTCGGCCTCCTCATGTTGCGTGGCATTTCCAGCACAAGCCCTTTCGGACAAGCTAAACAGTGTGTCATCAACGCATTCGACACAGACTACATGTTGTCAGCGGATGAGGTGATGGCAAGCATCCTCCACATGGCACACAACATGGGCGAGGAAGCCTCTGCTCCGGGCGCGCCTGCTCCCGACACCTCACCCCTCCCATATCTACGTTTGTCGCTGCCGGCCGCGGGTCACACGGCAGTCGAGGGCACCCCCCACGCGGTTCTCGTGGTGGGCGCGGCCTCCCCAACAAGTGCAGTGCTTGTGGCGACATGAACCACATCATGTCCTCTTGCACTACCCCATATAACGCTCTCCCGAGGTGGACCCTAGCGAAGCGGAAAATGATCATACAAAAGTACGGCGCCCCTGATGGCTATGCTTTTGCGCACGGAGCTCTGCTGAGTGAAGTCACCGCCGACGACCCGGCCGGTTTGCCCACCCTCGAGGACTGCACGGAGGAATACGATGACACCGAGGTGAGTGTCCCCTTTAGCTCTATCGCATTCTCCTCTTCCCTCACCCCGGGTCGTGACCTCTCACAGTTTTGGGTAGTTGATTCAGCATGCTCAATCAACTTAGCCGCGTTTCGAGGTGACTTCTTACATTCAACCCCCCTCCGCTCCCTCTCGCGTGGGTGGAGTCGGTGTCGACGTTAAGGGCAGTGGCTCTGTGCGGATCTTTGTTCGACCTGCCTCAGGTCAACTTATTCACCGCACAATACACGCATTGTACACCCCCGACTTGTCCTCTCGCTCTGCTTAGCGTATCGGTAGGCTCCTTAGTGTCAGTTGGATGCATTCCCACAGCGGTTGTGAATTCGTCTTCCCCACTGACTCTGACACTTGTCTTCTTGTGGTGCCCACGGGAATGGGTGTGCTAGAGCCGTCCGGAAACAGTCTCTACCTCCTACCCCACTAGCCAGAGCTCCCCTCAAGCCCCTCCGCGGAGAAAGCGCGTGACCCTTGTTCTCGTGTTGCCCTTGTTGCCTAGTGCGACCCTGTCATTTGGCACCGCCGGCTTGGACATCTTAACATGCAAAGTATGCATGCCTAGCACGCACACGGTTCTCCAACTAGTCTAGCATTAGTCAGCTATGTAAAAAATGTCTCTTGCGATTCATGCTTGCTCCACAAAGACACTGCTGCACCACGAAACACAACCGCTTGCGCGAAACCCTCGCGTCCTCTCCTCAACCTCTCCTCTGACCTCTGGGGTCCCGTTATTGTCCCCTCCCAACATGGCCTCCGCTAATGCCTCCTCGTTATCGACCACCATACCCATTACATGTGGATCCGGTTTCTCAAGTTAAAGGACGACGCATGCCTTGAAATGGAAACCATCCTCTAGGACATCCAACACTTGCATGCACGCCATCACTCACAATCGGGCGCCTTCGCACCGGTCATAAAATTCGACTCTGACTATGTGTTTGAAGCTGTTGTCACCCGCCAAATGTGGGTGTTGTGGGGGAGTGTTGTAAGTAATACCTTCTAGTTATTAGTTGCAGGTAGCTACTGTAAGCTAGCCTAGATATGTTTTGTACATGTCTAGATCGGACATACCGATAACCGGCTTGATTCGGTACATAGATGTCGCTAAGCTATAGCACGATGCCACTTATGATGTCCCGACACCATGCCTCGGGTTGGTTGTCTCTGTGACTGTCCCTTTGCGTGAATGTGATTGTAACTACGTGTGCGTTAGTTATCTTCCTAATTGATCGCGTGTGCACGGTTCAACACCGCTTCAATTAAGTCGGGGTTGATATCCCCGGTGAGCGGCGGCGGTGATGTTGTATACCGGCCATGGTGATGGTAGTGACTCGGGCGTGTGGACCACCTTCGTGTGTGCGTGTGCTACTCGGCTTGTGTGTGTCATTTCGGTGATCGCCACGGCTCAGATGATGGCCGCTTGCGAGTGACGATGGACATGTGGTGGCTCGGTTGGTGTTGGGGTTATTGTTGTCCTACGATGGCGGTACCAACGGCGAGTTGCCGGCCATGGTTTTTCCAGTACTTAAAACGACGTTGACTACGGGCGCTCTAGGGACTTGACGTATGCGTAGTGGAGGCGTATGAGTGTCCGTAAGGCTAAGAGGTCCCATAACCTATTATCGAAGCACGGTCGGTGAGGGGGCCGCAGCCCCTTCGCGATGCCTAATGGCGCGTGCGCGGGATGCGTGGTAGCGATAGTTACACATGAGGGATTTGTGAGAAGCGAGCGGCAGCAAACAAGCTGCCGCGTGTATATCTATCTAGTGCGCACATCGATATCGTAGGAATACTCGTACGGGCACTGATATCCTATGACAATTATACAATAACAACACCCCGGCATGCGGGCAAGTGGGTAGCGCGTAAACGAAGCGGCAGTCCCGTATACCCGTAGACGTAGGCATAAGGGTTATGGGCCACGTGGCTCCATTATGGCCCACAAGCACCCAACTCTAAACGATATCCATCACACTGGCAAACGCGCGACGGGTAAGTGATGCCATAATCTGCAAAAACGAGTATTAACATTTATTGCGAACGTCTTACGGGTTTGGGATTTAGGAGGTCACCGCCTCACCGGCACTCGTGCAAGGTGCTTTGTAGCCTTCATAATTGCAACCACCGCCTAGGACATGCGCCTACGATCTCTATGCGTCTTGGTAGGGTTGAGGGCTATGGCGACACCGTAATACCTCGGTGGTCACCGTATCCATGGACATTGCAGCCGCCACGTCGGACACTTTGCCCGAACGATCCCTCGGGAGTTCGGTGGCGACGATGGCTATATAAATTGAAATTGAAATTGAAATTGTTTACAACATGTACCGTATGCGCCGGTTTTTCACCAAAAAGCCGTATGCGCCGGCTGATGTCTCTGGGCCCTCCCAACTATGCCATACAGGGAACTTACAAGTCAAGGCTATACCGTTAACCACCTATGTCTAACCTCTCCAAGGGTGTTCGGGGGTTTTACTCCCCCCCGGGGAGGGTCTGATGCGGGGTGATGGTGGTGTGCATTCATGGGCGTGCGAAGGGGCAATGTGCGGAGGCGCGGAGGGAGGTCGTGCGGGACTTGATGCGGTATATGAGTAGGAGGTGATGAAGCCATTGGACAGTATGCGTATGGAGTTGTGCAAGGATGCGAGACGTGTCGAGGCGTGCTTTGGAGACGAGTTTGTCATGAGGGTCGGTGCGGGCGGTGAGTAGGGAGGTGAGACTCGTGATAGTGGAGGAGTGCGGTGTACCTGTGCGGCTCATGACGATGTGAAGGATGTCAGCCACTTTGCCTGGCCAGTGGCTGCGGATGGCGTTTGCAAGGGGTATGTATTTGGCACGTATGAGGTTAGCCGTGTGGGAGAGGTTATTGTCCGTGCAATACTTCCATTCCCCTATCTGAATCTTTTTTATGGATGCGTAACGTCGGCGACCGTTTGAGTGACCCACGAATCAAGGTTCGAGGATGCGAATGAAGTCAGGTTTGTGTGCGGGGGGTCGTAGCGCGGGGGCGAGAATCTCAGGTGGGAGGACGGCGGGACACGAGGTTAGGGAATTGGGCGAGAGACCTTCGTCAGCAGCAACAAGGCGGGTGGGCATGTGGGTGGGGTGAGGTGGGTGGCAGTCAAATGGAGTGTGGGCAGGAGTGGGGGAAGCAAATGATTTTATGGGTTTGTTACCGAAGTCTGCAGTGATGGTTTCCCAACGTCCTCCGTTGTGGCGCTCCAGTAGGGAGAGTAGGAGTTGTAGCGCGCTGTTGTGTCGGTCCTGTCTTAGGCCAGACATGGTGGGGCAGTTACCGGCCATGTGGCCGTTGCTAGTGAATTGGCCACATAGGGGGCAGCGGAGGGTGCGGTTATGAGTAAGAAGGCGGGTGTTGTGAACTCCCCACATGAATTCTTGCTTGTGTGTGAATTGGATATTTGTGAGGGTTGAGTGCTTTTTGTGGAAAGAGAAGTCGGCGCCGTCCTTCGCGGCGCGGGCGAGGAGGGCTCCGTGTTTGGTTGTTTGCGAGAGGGGTGTGTGTGTGTGTTTGGTGCCGTAGGTGTGTGCGTCAGCTTTGAGGTTGGTGTATTTGTAGGGCATGGGGTCCCCTAAGGTTTGTGGAATGAGGGTGTATGGCCATGTCCAGTGGCCTATCGTGACCTCTGAGCCAGTGGTGTATGTAGTGTCGGGTGGGTGACCATCCGCTACGTGGTTGGCGAGGGTGTCTGCAAGGTCGTTACCTAGGGAGTGGTTGTGTGCTTTGATTTTGCCGAGGTGTGTACGGATGCCTGCGTCGCAACGGGGTTTAAGGGTGTGTGTGATGGATAGGAGGGTGTCGCGGTGGATGTTGTGCTTGTAAGCTGAAGGGCAGTTTAAGTATCCTTGTATGAGGCGGAGGGAGCACGCATTGTCTGTAAGGAGGTGGGTACGGCCAAGTTGGAGGCCTATATCTATGCCTGCTAATTCAGCGCGATTTATTGTGTGCGAGGGAGGGGTAGAGGTCACCAGGATTTTGATTTTGGTGTCCGAGGCGGGGTGGGTAGCTGCTGCTCCGAGGGGGGACGAGCTTCCTTTTTTCGAGCCGTCTGTGTAGACAAAGTCCTGCCAGTTCCAAGCAAGAGTACCTCTTGTGGGGGGGGTACGTTAGATGCTGGCGTTCTTGGAGGGGGTATGTGATGGGGTGAGTTGGGTTTGGGGGGAGGTGGTATATGCCTGCTGAGTGGGGTGAGTATGTGTCGAAGAGGTGGGAAGGAGGGGGGGTGATGGTGGGGTTGGGGAGGTGAGTGTCGTAGATAAATTCGAGGGTGTTGTGAAGTGCCGTCATGGCTGTGGGTGGCGGGAGGGTGGAGAGTGCGAGGGGGTTGGCGACGAGGTATATGTCGACCATCCATCTCGTGCCGAATGGGGTGGGGGTGGGGTTGCCAGTGTGTTGGTCGGGGGGTAAGAAGGTGTTTGCGTCGTTGGGGAGGGTGTAAAGGTGGTGGGTGTATGGGGAGTGTATGTATTTGGAGTGGCGGTAGGGTGTGTGTTCCCATCGGGGGAGGATGAGGATGGTTGCGCTGGGTGTGTGAGGGGCTGTGAGGTGTGCGCTAGTGATTGCGTGTTCCATGGCGCGGCGCATGCATTCGTGGTCGTATTATGGGTTGGCGATGTTGGTACCTTGCCATGTGTGTGGGGCATTGCTGCCGCTGGATGAGAAGACTAAGTCTTCGGGGTAGAGGGAATGGTAAGTTTTAGAGTGTAGGGATTTATTGAGGGGGTCGGAGTAGAGTTCTGTCTGGATGCGGAATGTGTGACGGAGAGCTGTGAGGAGGTCTTCTCTGGTGGCCACGATGGCTATATAGCTATGGCGACACATTATTATATTTCTTCGGTATCCTTCCCCGATCGTAAACATTTGCGCGCTCGTCACGATGCCTCATATGGGATGTATGCATGCATGCCGACACAAACGAGCGGTAAACTTCCTTCGCTTTGCCAATCTAGCACCTCCCGCGTCTACACATAAGTGCCCGGGCGGGATCCGTGCCTTTTACATCACGTGTCATCCGCGGTGCCCTTACGTTTTCAAATGTGAGTATATAAATCTATAACGTCCGTCTAGGCGAGTTTCGTGAAAACATCCGCCCCATAGCACTACGACGAAGTGCTCCGCATCGTTGTCATGTGCATCTTCGGATTGTTGTCATCCCGCAAATCATCCTATACGCTCGTCGTTAATCCAAGGCTTGTGCGTATTTATACCTTTCGGTCCCTAGAGTGAGCTATGCGGGGCACCGCCAAGTCGGTGTGAGATGTCGAATGTGTGAGTATTAGGACTAGCATCCCGTTGCCTAGTGCTTATGTATAAGGTAGCTATTTGTCATCCTAGTACTTAGTGTTATGCTATTAGCTGCACTCTATTCCCTACTAGTGGCGGTTGGCCGGCCCTGCCGGTGCCTTCGCCGGCCGCCATCTCTCTCCTCTCACTTGTCTAGTCACCACACCCGGCCCCCTTGTGGGCCTGGCACGACCTACGTGTAACTATCCATTCCCGATTCTGACATGTTATGGGCCCTCCACCAAGTTACACTAGAGAAAAGCGTGTGTAAAGCGCTCGATGCCACGCTAGTCCTACCTACTCCCACGTAAAAAAAGTGTGGTGGTTAGCCTTCGGAAAGCTAACTAGAGACACAATCTGTTATGTTCTCTTGATGTCGCTGCTTAATTCTGCAAAATGGAAGTGCAGATGGAAGGATGTCTCACTGCTAATACTTTAGTTATATATTGTAATTGAACGAAGGGAATTGTTAAATGGTTATGTCATCTCCCTCTATTGCACTAGACTTATATAGTCTTTGCCTCTTTAGCTTGCGCCAGTTCTCACTTGGCTTACGTGTCAGGTGCTTAGGCTTTCCAATTGTCGTCGACTGTCTAGCGACGCGGCTCGTCCAATCAGGGGAATCACATTTTGCATTGGAAACCTCGCATGGCGCGTCGTCTGGCTAGTTAGATTACTTGTGCGTATCTGTACGTACCGGGAGGTATTGGCATAGTAGTACGCATAATAACCCTTACTAAATTGCAGTATCGACGTACCTACGTTGTACGATCTTCCAATGGAAAAGAGCGAATGGAATTAGTAACGAGTACATGTACAATGTTCTGCAATATACTGTTGCATGACTGTACTCGTCACAAAAGAGTAGAGCGTGTGTAAAGCGCTCGGCGCCACGCTAGTAATTTATCGTCCAACATACACCACGCTTCGCCTTCGAACTGGTTGTCCGCGACTATCCTACCATCTCCCACGTAAAAATAAGAAGAGTGTCTGAAGCGCCCGGCGCCACGCTCGCCCCACCCAGCTTTTTGCCTCACCTAGCCTTCAGCCTACCGATGCTGTCAACCGGATCTGCGAAAATTCGGCCCGTGCGTACTTTAATTAGTATTTTTATTGTTTTTTCCCGAGGCAACGCCGTAACGCTCGCCTAACATAGCGAGTAGCTAACCTTTCCCACGGCGAAAGGGGGGAGTCAACACGAGCAGCGCCCGTCTATGCTTTTGCGTGCCTACACGCTCCTAAGAGCTTTGTTGGCTTTGCTTCTTCCTCGCCGGTCGCTATCATGCGTCGGCTAATTCGCCCGCGGACAGTTTTTCCCGCTACATTTCAGACTAGTACATGATGCAGTACATTTGGAACCGCTTCATATCGGCAACTCGCTAGGAGGAGCACGTTCTTGTGAGCGCATGTCGCTACACCTACCCGGCTTGAGACACACGCTACAAGCACTACACCTTCTACCAAGATGGCACCTTCCTCGACACAAGCTAGGACGACGTCAAGACCGCGGCTACCTGAAGGGGGGTGTTAGCACTGACATCCCGTTGCCTAGTGCTTATGTCCAAGGTAGCTATTTGTCATCCTAGTACATAGTGTTATGCTATTATAGGGGTACTCTATTCCCTATTAGTGGCGGTCGGCCGGCCATGCCGGTGCTTTCGCCGGCCGCCATCTCTCTCCTCTCACTTCTTTAGTCACCACACCCGGCCCCCTT